>PVKP010020901.1:0-40022 GCA_004027715.1 Plecturocebus donacophilus
TTCTTTGTTGTTTTAAAGTCTGTTTTATCGGAGACGAAAATCACAGCTTCTGGTAATGCTAGCTGGCTGTTTTGCCCATTAGTTGATGTAGATTCTTCATTATGGTGATGCTCTTTACCTTTTGGTATGTTTTTGGAATGGCTGATACTGGTTGTTCCCGTCCATGTGTAGTGCTTCTTTCAGAAGCTCTTGTAAAGCATGCCTGGTGGTGATGTAATCTCTGAGTACTTGTTTGTCCGCAAAAAATTTTATTTTTCCTTCTCTTATGAAGCTTAGTTTGGCCGGATATGAAATTCTAGGTTGAAAGTTCTTTTCTTTAAGGATGTTGAATGTTGGCCCCCACTCTCTTCTGGCTTGTAGGGTTTCTGCTGAGAGATCTGCCATGAGTCTGATGGGCTTCCCTTTGTGGGTAACCCGAACCTTTTCTCTGGCTGCCCTTAGCATTTTCTCCTTCATTTCAACCCTGGTGAATCTGACGATTATGTGCCTTGGGGTTGCTCTTCTTGTGGAATATCTTTGTGGTATTCTCTGTATTTCCTGGACTTGAATATTGGCCTGCCTTGCTAGGTTGGGGAAGTTTTCCTGGATAATATCCTGAAGAGTATTTTCTAGCTTGGATTCGTCCTCTTCGTCACATTCAGGTACACCTATCAAACGTAGATTAGGTCTTTTCACATAGTCCCATATTTCTTGGAGACTTTGTTCATTCCTTTTTAGCCTTTTTTCTGTCATCTTGCCTTCTCGTTTTATTTTATTGAGTTGATCTTCGACCTCTGATATCCTTTCCTCTGCTTGGTCAATTCGGCTGTTGAAACTTGTGCATGCTTCACGAAGTTCTCGTGTTGTGTTTTTCAGCTCCATCAATTCACTTATATTCTTCTCTAAGTTGTCCATTCTCGTTAACATTTTGTTAAATCTTCTTTCAAGGTTCTTAGTTTCTTTGTATTGGGTTAGAACATGTTCTTTTAGCTCACAGAAGTTTCTTATTATCCATCTTCTGAAGCCTGATTCTGTGAGTTCATCACACTCATCCTCCATCAAACCTTGTTCTCTTGCTGATGAGGAGCTGCAATACCCAGTATGAGGAGAGGCATTCTGATTTCGGGTGTTCTCAGCCTTTTTGCACTGGTTTCTTCCCATTTTTGTGGATTTATCCACCTGTTGTCTTTGTAATTGCCGACTTTCAGATTGGGTCCCTGAGTGGACGTCCGGCTTGTTGGTGATGAAGTTTTTTCTGTTTCTTAGTTTTCCTTCAGCGGGAGCCCCTTCCCCACAGAGCTGGGCCTTCCCGGGTTCAGCCGCGCTTGTTCTCAGTCTTCAGCGCCTCCAACCGTTGTTCTCCCTGTGGGGATGGGACCAGCCGAGCCCGACTAAAAGGGCATCCAGTCCCGCACACTCCGCACCGAGAAGCGCTGCGCCGGCCAAGAGTCGCGCTGGCGACCCGTGTGGCTCCCTCGCCGGGAATCTCCCAGTCTGTGGGCATCAAATATTCGTCTGCAATTGCAGCATCCACTCACTCTCTGCACCCTCACCGGGAGCCACATCCTGAGCTGCCACTACCTGGCCATCTTGGATCTCTCTCCTAATCTTATCTTTCATGTTCCTTTATTTTTGAAGGAGACTGGGGAGAACCTTGCCCACAGTCCAGCAACTCTTCCATAAAATTCAGCTTTTAAAATAAATGAATAGGCCGGGCGCAGTGGCTAATGCCTGTAATCCCAGCACTTTGGGAGGCTGAGGCTGGAGAATCACCTGAGGTCAGGAGTTTGAGACCAGCCTGACCAACATAGAGAAACCCAGTCTTTACTAAAAATACAAAATTAGCTGGGTATGGTGGCACATGCCAGTAATCCCAGCTTCTTGGGAGGCTGAGGGTTGCCGTAACCTGAGATCAAGCCATTGCCCTCCAGCCTGGGCAACAAGAGCAAAACTCCATCTCAAAATAAATAAATAAATGAATATAGGAACACAATTCTTTTCCAATAGCACCTTAAAATAATCTTTTCATAAACTAAAAAGCTCTCATTAGTTATGACAGAGTTCTTACTGATAAATTGTAAGAGTAAGGATAGTATATCCATTGAATCATTTCTCTCACTTTTTTGGCTTAATATAGTATTATAATATTTTTTACTGACAGAAGTATAAAATTAAAAGTGATAATTAAAATTAATAGATAAAATATTTACCCATTGATAAAATATCTCATATTGTATTAGATAAAACATTTACCTATTGATATTTTTGTATTTTCTAATATAAATTATCACATTTTTGAAAATTTAAATCCAAACCTTTAAATTCCACTTTTGCTAAAATAATAGATTTTTTCAATATATGAATAAGATGTTTTAATATTATTCTAACTGCTTTGAATCCTGAGTTCTGCAGCAACTCTTTTTTTAAGTGAATATTTTTTCTACTTTTACTTTAGGTTCAGAGGGTACCTGTGCAGACATATTACATGGGTAACTTGCATGTCACTGAAGCTAGGTGTGAAAATGATCCTGTCACCCAGGAAGTGAGCATAGTACCCAATAGGTAGTCTTCCAACCCAAGGCACCCTCTCAACCTTCCCTGCCAAGCAGTCCCCAGCGTCTGTTGTTCCCATCTTTGTGCACATGTGTGTTTAGTGTTTAGCTCCCACTTAAAGAGAACAGGTGGTATTGGTGTTCTGTTCCTGTCTTAGTTTGCTTAGAATAATGGCCTCCAGCTTCATCCATGTTGCTATGAAGGATATGATTTCGTTCTCTTTTATGACTGCACAGTATTCCATGGTGCATATGTGCCACATTTTTTAATCCAGTCCACACTGATGGACATCTTGGTTGATTCCATGTCTTTGCTATCATGAATAGTGCTATGATAAACATTAAGTGTATGTGTCTTTTGGGTAGAAACATTTATTTTCCTTTAGCTATATATCCACTGATAGGATTGCTGAGTCAAATGGTAGTTGTTTTAAGTTATTTGAGAACTCTCCAAACTGCTTTCTATAGTGGCTAATTTACATTCCCACCAGGAGTATATAAGCATTCCCTTTGCTCTGCAACATCATTATAATCTTTTGACTTTTTAGTAATAGCCATACTGACTGGTGTGAGATAGTATCTCATTACAGTTTTGATTTGCTTCTTTCTAATAATTAGTGATTATGAGCATTTTTTCACATTTGTTGTCTGTATGTATATCTTCTTTTCAGAAGTTTCTGTTATGTTCTTTGCTTATTATTTTTTTCATGGACTTATTTGGTTTTTGCTTGTTGATTAGGTCTTTATTAGATGCATAGTTTGCAAATATTTTCTCCCATTCTCTATGTTGTCTGTTTACTCTGTCAATAGTTTGTTTTTCTGTGCCAAAACTCCTTCATTTAATTGGGTTCAACTTGTCAATCTCTGTTTTTATTGTAATTGCTTTTGTGGAGTTAGTCATAAATCCTTTGTGAAGGACAATGTCCAGAATGGTATTTCCTAGGTTTTTCTTCTAGAATTTTTATTATTTTAGGTCTTATATTTAATTACTTGACCTGTCTGGAGTTAATTTTTGTATATGGCGAAAGAAAGGGGCCCAGTTTCAGTCTCCTGTTTATGACTAGCCAGTTATCCTAGTACCACTGATAAATAGGAAGCCCTTTCTGCATTGCTTGTTATTGTCAACTTTCTTGAAGAACAGGTAGCTGCAGGTGTGTGGCTTTATTTTAGGGTTCTCTAACCTTTTTGATTGGTCTATGTATCTATTTTTACACTAGTACCATGCTGTTTCAGTCAGTGTAGCCTTGTAGTATAATTTGAAATCAGGTAGTGTAATGTCTCCATCTTTCTTCTTTTTGCTTTGGACTGTTTTGGCAATTCTACCTCTTTTTTGGTTTCTTATGAATTTAAAAATTTTTTTCTAATTCTGTGAAAAAAGACATTGGTAGTTTGACAAGGATAGAATTAAGTCTATAAATTGCTTTGGCAGTATGGTCATTTTAACAAAATTGATTCTTATCCCTGAGCATAAAATATTCTTCTATTTATTTATGTCATCTCAGATTTTTTTCACCAATGTTTTCCAATTTTCATTGCAGAGATTTTTCACCTTCTTGGCATCATTAGGTGTTTTTTTTTTTGTATGTGTGGCTACTGTGAATGGAACTCCATACCTGATTTGACTCTGAGCTTACAAATTATTGATGTATACAAATGCTACTGATTTTTGTACATTGATTTTGTATCCTACTGAAGTCATCTGTCAGTTCTAGGAGACTTTGGGCAGAGTCCTTAGGGTATTCTAACTATAGAATCATACTATACATAAAGAGAGATAATATGACTTCCCTTTGAATTTCAATAATATTAGAATTTTTATGAAAAGGTTCTAACTGTTATTAGTCAAGAGGACCCAAGGACTCAATGGAGAACTCCTTATCATGGTACATTTACAATGGAAAAACTGTTGAGTAGTATCTACTAAAGCTAGATGTGTACTTACATATGACTTATCAATTCTATTTCAAGTTTTTATTCAAATAGTTTTATTAGTTTATATGTTGACAAAAAGACATGCTAACATATTCATAGTAACATAATTCATAATATTCCTAAGTGGAAACTGCCCAAATGTCTATAAACAGTTATATTTATAAGAATGATTATAAAATATGACATGCAAAATATGATTCTCACAAAAAATGTAATATTTAGGAAATAAAGCTAAGCATGAAATACATTTTGTAATGTGGCCCTATATTTAAAGTTCAAAAAGAGTTATAACTCATCTGTGAAGTGAGAAATCAGTATTTTTTTCACTTTTACTTTAGATTAAAAGGGTACATGTGCAGGTAACCCTTTGGTAGGATTAATGGCTAGAAGAAAACACAATGGGGATTCCTGATGTGCTAATAACATTCCATTTATTTGTCTGGGTCCAATAAACATAAAAGTATATATATAACACACAGGTATATATGTAGGTATGTTACATGTCAATAAAATTTTAAAATATACTATGTTGTGACCTTATTATAAACTGACAAATGCATTATGCCAGTTTTACATATTACGTATTTAGGCCTAAATTTGGTATAAATAATATAATTTAAGTGGTGGGGGGGGGCGCCAAGATGGCCAAGAGGAGGCAATACTAGAATTCAGCTCCCAGCAAATGAAACACAGAGGGCTGGAGGACCTCACGATTCCAAGTGAGGTGCTGGATTCATTGCAGTGGAACTGGTAGGATTCTGAAAACAGCCCAGGGAAGGAGAGCCAAGAAGCAGGGCGAGAGTAGCCCAGAGACGGTGAATGGAGAGAGGGCGGGGCACGTCCCCATCTGGAAAGTGCAACTAGCTTGGAGAATCAGAGACTTCACCCTTTCATTCCTCTGATTTGGATCCTGTGTTTCCCTCATCCCTCCTGCAACCCACAGTCCATGAGAGCCCCACTGGACTGACAGGCGCCATGGGTTGTCGATGCAAATCTGAGCCACAGCTCCCACCCGGTTCCTCAAGTTGGCACAGACCTGGGAGGAAGTGTGGACTAATGCCAGCAGGACGAAACTACCTGTACCACAGAAAGAGATAGAGTTGAAAGCAGGGAAACAGGTCATAAGGCCTGGCAGGGCCCCACCCTCACAAAACTCAAACTGAAGCCAGCGCACTAGAGAGCTTACCAGTGAAAACACCAGTTTGATCCCAACCGGGAAGACTGAGCTCTGGGAGAGACTCCATTGGGAAGGCAGAGCTAATCTCACATGCCTAAATAAACTCCAGGGGAAAACCACCCACCCAACAGCCTGACTGACCGAGGCAGCCCAGCAGTGCCTCTACAGGTCAAAAGAGATATAGTTCCAATCTCAACAAAGCAGGTACACTCAGAGATTCCTCCCAAAATCATCAACTTCAAAGATCAAAGGGAGATAAATCTGTGAAGATGGAAAAAAAACAGTGCAAAAAGGATGAATCCATGAAAAACCAGAACATCTCTTCTCCTCCTCTGAGGAATCACAGCTTCTCACCATCAAGGGAACAAAACAAGACAGAGAAAGAATTTGACAAATTGACGGAAGCAGGCTTCAGAAGGTGGGTATTAACAAACTTCTCTGAGTTAAAAGACCATGTTCTAACCCAATGCAAAGAAACTAAGAACCTTTTAAAAATGTTAGACGAAATGCTAACTAGAATAACCAGCCTAGAGAAGAACATAAATGACTTGATGGAGCTGAAAAACACAGCACGAGAACTTTGTGAGGCATACACAAGTTTCAACAGCCAAATACACAAGACACAACATACCAGATAAAGCAGAAGAAAGATATCAGAGATTGAAGATCAAATCAATGAAATCAAATGAGAAGGCAAGATTAGAGAAAAAAGAGTGAGAAGAAATTAACAAAGCCTCCAAGAACTATGGGATTATGTGAAAAGACCTAATCTGTGCTTCATCGGCATACCTAAATGTGACGTGGAGAATGAATCCAAGCTGGAAAACACTCTTCATGATATTATCCAAGAGAACTTCCCTAACCTAATGAGGCAGACCAACATTCAAATCCAGGAAATAGAGAGAACACCACAAAGATACTCCTCAAGAAAAGCAACCCCAAGGCACATAATCATCAGATTCACCAGGGTTGAAATAAAGGAAAAATATCCTAAGGGCAGCCAGAGAGAAAGGATGAGTCACCCACAAAAGAAAGCCCATTAGATTCACAGCAGATCTCTCGGCAGAAACCCTACAAGCTAGAAGGAAGTGGGGGCCAATATTCAACATCCTTAAAGAAAAGAACTTTCAACCCAGAATTTCATATCCAGCCAAACTAAGCTTCATAAGTGAAGGAGAAAGAAAATCCTTTACAGACAAGCAATTACTGAGAGATTTCATCACTACAAGACCTGCCTTACAGGAGCTACTGAAGGAAGTACTAAACATGGAAAGGAACAACCAGTATCAGCTACTGCAACAACGTACCAAATGGTAAAGAAAAATGACACAATGAAGAAATCGCATCAACTAAAAGGCAAAACAACCAACAAGTAACAAAATGGCAGGATCAAATTCAAACATAACAATGTTAATATTGAATGTAAATGGCCTAAATGCACCAATCAAAAGACATAGACTGGCAAGACCTATCAGTGTGCTGTATTTAGGAGACCCATCTCACATCCAAAGACTCACATAGATGCAAAATAAAGGGATGGAAGATTTACCAAGCAAATGGAGAGAGAGAGAAAAAAAGCAGGAGTTGCAATCCTAGTCTCTGATAAAATGGACTTTAAAACAACAAAGATCAAAAGAGACAATTATATAATGGTGAAAGTATCAATGCTACAAGAAGAGCTAATGATCCTAAATATACATGCACCCAATACAGAAGCACTCAGATACATAAAGCAAGTTCTTAACAACTAACAAAGAGACTTATACTCCCCCACAATAATAGTAGGAGACTTTAACACTCCACTGACAATATTGGACAGATCAATGAGAAAGTCAACAAGGATATCCAAGACTTGAATGCAGATCTGGACCAAGCAGACCTAATGGACATTTACAGAACACTCCAACCCAAATCCACAGAATGCACATTCTTCTCAGCATCACATCACACTTACTATAAAATTGACCACATAATTGGAAGTAAATCACTCTTCAGCAAATGCAAAAGAACGGAAGTCATAACAAACAGTCTCTCAGACCACACTGCAATCAAATTAGAACTCAGGATTAAGAAAAGCACTTAAAACCACACAATCTCATGGAAACTGAACAACTTGCTCCTGAATGATG
The DNA here is from genome assembly GCA_004027715.1 of Plecturocebus donacophilus. NCBI lineage: Eukaryota > Metazoa > Chordata > Mammalia > Primates > Pitheciidae > Plecturocebus > Plecturocebus donacophilus. The sequence continues at coordinate 7,770 of PVKP010020901.1, forward strand.
AATGGATAAACAATGAAATGAAGGCAGAAATAAAAATGTTCTTCAAAACGCTTTTTAATATCTTGAAATAAAAAACTTTGAGAATGAAGACACAACATACCAGAATCTCTGGGACACATTTAAAGCAGTGTTTAGAGGGAAATTTATAGCAATAAATGCCCACATGAGAAACAAGGAAGGATCTAAAATCGACAACCTATTGTCAAAATTGAAAGAGCTAGAGGAGCAAGATAAAAAAAACTCAAAATCAAGCAGAAGACAATAAGTAACTAAGATCAGAGCAGAATTGAAGGTATCAGAGACACAAAAAACCCTTCAAAAAATCAATAAATCCAGGAGCTGTTTTTTTTAAAGGATCAACAAAGTAGACAGACCACTAGCTAGACTAATAAAAAAGAAAAGAGCGAAGAATCGAATAGATGCAATAAAAAACAAAAAAGGGGAAACACTACTGATTGCTCAGAAATACGAACTACCATCAGAGATTACTACAAACAGTTCTATGCACATAAACCAGTAAATTTGGAAGAAATGGATAAATTCCTAGACACTTGCACACTTCCAAGCCTAAGCCAAGAAGAAGCTGAAACTTGAATAGACCAATAACGAGGTCTGAAGTTGAGGCAGCAATTAATAGCCTACCAACCAAAAAAAAATCCAGGTCCAGATGAGTTCACAGACAAATTCTACCAGATGTACGAAGAGGAGCTGTTACCATTCCTGCTGACACTATTCCAAATGACACAAAAAGAGGGAATCCTCCCTAACTTTCTATGAGACAACATCATCCTGATACCAAAACCTGGCAGAGGCACAACTAAAAAAGAAAACTACAGGCCAACATCCATGATGAACATTGATGCAAAAATCTTCAATAAAATACTGGCAAACTGAATCCAACAGCACACCAAAAAGCTTACCCACCACAATAAAGTAGGCTTCATCCTGGGGATGCAAGGCTGGTTCAACATATGCAAATCTGTAAACATAAGCCACCACATAAACAGAACCAAAGACAAAAGCCACATGATTATCTCAATAGATGCAGAGAATGCCATCGACAAAATTCAACAGCTTTTATGCTAAAAACCCTTAATAAATGAGGTATCGATGGAATGTATCAATACTAAAAGCTATTTATGACAAACCTACGGCCAATATAATACTGAATGGGCAAAAACTGGAAGCATTCCCTTTGAAATCTGGCACTAGACAAGGATGCCCTCTCTCACCACTCCTATTCAATATAATATTGGAAGTTCTAGCCAGAGCAATCAGGCAAGAAAAAAAAAATGAAGGGTATTCAATTAGGAAAGGAGGAAGTCAAATTGTCTCTATTTGGAAATGACATGATTGTATATTTAGAAGACACCATTGTCTTAGCCAAAAATCTCATGAAACTGATAAGTAACTATAGCAGTCTCAGGATACAAAATTAATATGCAGAAATCACAAGCATTTCTATACACCAACAACAGACAGAGAGCCAAATCATGAGCTAACTTCCATTTACAATTGCTACAAAGAGGAAAGATGTAAAAGATCTCTTCAAGGAGAACTACAAACCTCTGCTTAACGAAATAAGAGAGGACACAAACAGATGGAAACACATTCCATGCTCATGGTTAGGAAGAATCAATATTGTGAAAATGGTCATACTGCCCAAAGTAATTTATAGATTCAGTGCTATCCCCATCAAGGTACCATTGACCTTCATCACAGAGCTGGAAAAAAACACTTTAAACTTCACATGGAACCAAAAGAAAGGCCACAAAGCCAAGACAACCCTAAGCAAAAAGATCAAAGCTGGAGGCATCATGCTACCTGACTTCAAACTATACTACAAGACTACAGTAATCAAAACAACATGGTACTGGTAACAAAATAGAGATAGAGACCAGTGGAATAGAACTGAGGCCTCAGAAGCAATGCCACACATCTGCAATCATCTGACCTTTGACAAACTGGACAAAAATAAGCAATGGGAAAGGATTCCCTGTTTCATAAATGGTGTTGGGAAAACTTGCTAGCCATATGCAGGAAGCTGAAACTAGACCCCTTCCTTACACCTTATACAAAAATTAACTCCAGATAGATTAAATATTTAAACATAAGGTCTAACACTGTAAAAACTCTAGAAGCAAACCTAGGCAACAACATTCAGGACATAGGCACAGACAAGGACTTTGTGACTAAAACACCAAAAGCAATGGCAGCAAAAACCAAAATAGAAAAATGGGACCTCCAGAGCTTCTGCACAGCAAAAGAAACAATCATTAGAGTGAACTGGCAACCAACAGAATGGGAAAAAATTTTTGCAATCTACCCATCTGACAAAGGGCTAATATCCAGAATCTACAAAGAACTAAAGCAGATTTACAAGAACAAAACAAACAACCCCATCAAAAAGTGGACAAAGGATATGAACAAACACTTTTCAAAAGAAGACATATACGAGACCAAAAAACATATGAAAAATATTCATCATCACTGGTCATTAGAGAAATGTGAATCAAAACCACATTGAGATACCATTTCACACCAGCTAGAATGGTGATCATTAAAAAATCTGGAGACAACAGCTGCTGGAGAGGATGCGGAGAAAAAGTAACAGTTTTACACTGCTGTTGGGACTGCAAATTAGTTGAATTATTATGGAAGATGGTGTGGCGATTCCTCAAGGACCTAGAAATAGAAATTCCATTTGACCCAGCAATCCCATTACTGGGTATATACCCAGAGGACTATAAATTATTCTATTATAATGACATATGCACACATATGTTCCTTGTGGCACTGTTAATGATAGCAAAGACCTGGAATCAACCCAAATTCTCATTAATGACAGACTGGACAAAGAAAATGTGGCACATATACACCTTGGAATACTATGCAGCCATAAAAAATTATGAGTTCATGTCCTTTGTAGAGACATGGATGAATCTAGAAACCATAATTCTCAGCAAACTGATACAAGAACAGAAAAGCAAACACCACGTTTTCACTCATAAGTGGATGATGAACAATGTGAACACTAGGGCACAGGGAAGGGAACAACACTCACTGGGCTAGATGGGGAGGTGGAGGGGAGGGGAGGGCCAGGAGGGGGTGGGGTGGATGGGGAGGGATAACACTGGGAGAAATGCCTGATGTAGGAGATGGGGTGGGGGGATGTGGCATGTATGTGCTTATGTAACAATCCTGCAAGATGCAGGATGTGCACATGTACCCCAGAGCCCAAAGTACAATTTTAAAATATACATATATATATGTATACACACACACACACACACACACACACACACACACACATATATAAGCAAAGTGGTAGATTATCTTAATATAAAATATATGTCTATATATACTTTCTTTTTACATGTTCATAAGGTTTATAAAATAAACATGTATAGTCATTATGGATACAGCTGCTAATTGTAAACAGCAATAAGAACAATTTATTTGTAAGTACACTTCTTACCATATCATAATACTGAACTTGGTTCACTTGTTTTGCTTTCTGGGGGTTGTTTTTGTTTTGCTTTTGAGATGGAGTTTCTCTCTGTCACCTAGACTAGAGTATGCTAGCATGATCTCAGCTCACTACAACCTCTGCTTCCCAGGTTCAAATGATTCTTCTGCCTCAGCCTCCCAAGTAGTTGTGCCGCCACATCCAACCAATTTTTGTATTTTTAATAGAGACAGTATTTCACCATGTTGGCCAAGCTGGGCTTGAACTCCTGACCTCAGGTGATCTGCCTGCCTCGGCCTTCCAAAGTGCTGGGATTATCTGCTTTTTATAAGATTAAAGATGTACACCCAAAAGTTTGAAAAGGATGTTTGATCATAAAACAGAAATATGTTTTAATTATAGGTTCATCATTTATATCTACATTATTCAAAGTCAAATACACACAACTGTTTTGTTCTATGGAGAAATGGCTCAGTGAGAGACTGACATTGCCCAAAATCTTTGGAACTGAGTAGCTGGAACAGAATGTGTGGGATGAATAGCGACTCCGACAGAATTTTAGGAGAAAAAAAATGATAAGACATTATTACTAGTAGTAAATCTCTGCATCCTTGATTATATTTTCTATAATTGGCCAATCTCTGAATTTAAAAATCACTTCTGAATAAAATATTACAGAGCCAACAGTAAAATAAGGTTTGGGCAATTTAGCTGAGAAAACATACTTTGACCCTAGTATTTAACATTTACATGCAAGAATAATATAAACAACCCTATGAATTGGGTATTATTATCCCCACTTTATAACTAAGGAAACTAAGACATATTATGATTAAATGCCATGTATAAGGTGAATAGGATATAATAGAGTCTGAATTGCAAGCAAAGAATATCTGATTTCAGAGCCTATGCTCTTAGTCATCGTGCTATACTTCCTGCAATAGAATCAAAACATTCTACAGAAAAGGTGTATGTGTTACAGACACTTTGGAGCCTAAAGATACAATTTTCTATCAGTTCAAATTGGTGGCTAAAACTCAGCATAACAGCGGTAAATATTTTGTATATCTTAATATGGCAAGGGAAAAAATACACTTTCTTTTACAGGCTCAGAAAAGGGACATCAACATTTGGCCACCGCTTTTGAAAGTCCATACTTTCATGAAGGAATTCTGCCTGGAGAAGGAAGCAGTAGTGCTAGGGTTGAATGACTTAAAGGCTTACCACAAACTTCAGATTTAAAAGAAATAATAGTAAGTTGATTAAAAAAAAAATACAACACTACAGTTGAGTGAAGGCAACAAGATAAACTGATTCCCGGATATCATACACATTTTATTTTGTATCTGTGCTGCAATGTTTTTACTTTGGCTGTCATGGCTTCAACTTATAGTGCCACTGATTCATCAGTTAGGATTCATTAAACAGTTGCAATATAGCATAATCTATGATTTAAACTGTGAATTAAATACATAGTATATATATTTTCTATCCTCAGGATACTCTAAATCTGCAAGATCAATTTCACTTGTAATAATAATTTTAATATGGTATAATTGTTTTTATTTAATACAGCAAAGGAAAGATGACATTTCCCACTTCCCTTCTCAGAAATCACTTAAAGTGATTAGAAGAGCATGAATAAGAAACCCAAATATCTTCTCTCAAATTGATAGACAACTATATATCTGGACTACAGTAGCAATCAAAGTCAAAAAGAAGTGTCACATGACATTGAGAGATGACACTCATCACTGATGACATCAAATAATGCTAGTAGAAAATCATACTTTGAGGAATGTGGCACATCCTAAAGACAAACAAAAAACAAAAACAAAAAACCTTGTTTAGAACAATGAAAATCATCACAATCTCTAGCTTGTAAAACTTTCCTGAAGGAACTAGACAAGTCAAATTTACAGAAAGAGGTTTGTAGATGAAGCATGGTGAAAAAGAACACACTGTAAGGTAACCTATGATTTCCAACCTCTGTGGCACGAAAAGGAGTGAAGTCTAAATGATGTCTCTTTTCTCACTCCCTCTGACACACACACACACACACACACACACACACACACACACACAATCTGCATCACAGAGAATTCTTGCTAGCCAGAAACTAGGCTCTATCTTTTTCTCCTCAATATAAGCTTCTCTGTTCAAAAAGATCTCATAGAAAGGTAAGTCATAATCACAAAGAAACCTACAGGAACATAAGATATTTCGTAGTAAAAGAAGAAAGGGAACAAGAAAGGCAGATGGCAAGTAAAAATCTTAGCCAAAAAAAATCTTTTCATGCCATAAATGAAAAGTATACCCATACATATGGTCATGAATATACAAAACAATACAGAAGTCATAATTAAAAAGGAACTAAGGCACAGATACAAGAATTTAGGGAAAATATGGCAAGACAAAAATAACCATGAACTGGTAGAGTTCAGAAGAAATGGAATAAAAAATTTAAGCTGATAGGATATGACAAATATTATAAATTATCTGACATTGGTTGAGATAAGATGACAATTCTTCAAAGAAGAGGAAACGTTTGATAGAGGCATTAAAGTGTGAATGAATGTGAGGACAATTAGCAGACAGAAGGAAGTCTAGCCAAGCGTAATATGAAAGAAGTCGTAAGTGTATTTTCAGGAAACTAAAGAGGATTACCTATATCCGAAGTGCAGGCTATGAAGGAGAGAGATGATAGATGGGACTGGAAATGAAGAAAATTACTGGATTTTGGAGAGTATTTTATGCCATACTAATGAATGTAACTTCATTTTATTAGTAAAGAGGATCCATTATTATTTTAAATCAGAGGATTAACATGATGTTTCTTATTTTAGAAAAATCATCCTGCCAATAGCTAGATGGGTGAATACATTGATAGAAAATAGGGGGCAGATAAAGCTGTGAGAATAAGGGAAAGTTCTTTTAGTAATCCAGATAAGATATAATGTCCATAATTGTTGACACTTAGGGATATAAAAGAGTTGGAAAAATCAGAAATATGTAATGAAAAACATCCACAAAACTGTGTGATAGATTGAATATAGCATGTAAGGACAAAAACTGAAGAATGACTCCAAGATTCCAGATTGCTTGACTCATTCGCTGACATTGTAACAATCAATATAGAAAACAATCAATAATGAAACAATCAATACCAAAACAATATACATGTTTGGTAAAGATAAACAGGAAGAAGAGATGATAAGTTACCCTTAAGTAAGTATATTATAATAAACCAAAAATAATACGGATAATAAATTGAACCAAAAGCTAAACATCAAAAATACATTTGGCATTTTTTGGTTGTTAATCAAGAAAACAATCATGTTTTCACATCATATTTTGTAAAGGATTTTTATCTAGTATGGTTTTAAATGTCTTGGAATATTAAAATTATCATGAACTCTGTCTCTCAGAAGCAGTAAGATCTCAGAGGAGAATTCCTGCAGAAATTAAAAATTTTGAAAAATCGACCTTTTGGGAAATCAGCCTAAAATATTGAAATTATGTTATAAATTTGGTTGGAAAACATTAGTACTTTACAAAAAAATACTTTTCTTCTTTTCTTTCTAAAGTTAGTATATTCTCTGTTAATTTATTATTTTTGAAAAAAGTCCCATGTCATAGAAAACACTACTTATTTCAAATTTTCATTTAACCTTTAGTTTAACAGTGACTTACATGATAGAAGTAAACCAGATTTTCTGTTGTGCTCTAGAAATTGAAGGATGCCTGGAACATTGTTTAATAAAATGCTGTAAAATGTTAGCACCAAGGAAGGAAGTCAGTGTCATGGGAAATGCAGAGAAATAAAATGGGTTCCTCTGTTACAGGCTATCAGCTCTGTATTAAACAACATCACATTTATTTACTTACCTTCAGTGTTTCTTACTGTGATACAATGAAAGAAGCACTTTGTCTTTTTCTTAGTATGAGCCCTTCTTTAAATGCTTTTCTTGGCTTTGCTTTTGTGATTTATTTTTCACCTTTATTTCTATTTTTAATTTTGATGATGTTTCTTTCTCCATAATTATGAAAGATATAACTTTTGAACAGATGTATAGTAACATATTTCTAATATATACAGGTCACAGCACAAAAAGACTTAGGACAGAAAGAGATATGTGATAGCTTTAACATGTGTAATTAGAATTAGGTTGAAGATGGTAGGTATCCATAAGAAAATAATGTTCCTGATCCTCCATCCAGAGCTGTGCTGGTGGCTGTGGGATAAACAAAGTTATATGAGAAAATCTATGCTTTTATTAAGTTTATAATATTCTTGCCATGAAAAGTAGATGCTATGGACTGAACGGTGCTCCCTGTCCCCAGTTCACAGGTCGATGCCCCAACCCCCGGTATGACAGACTGTATTTTGAACATGGGCTTTTATAGAAGTAATTAAGATAAAACAGAGTCATGAGGGTAGAGCCCTGATCTAATAAGATTAGCATTATAAGAAGAGACACCAGAGAACTTGCTCTTTGTTATCTCCATCATGTGAACAGTGTGAGAAGGCAGTCCTATACCAGCCAGGAAGAGGGTCATCCCCAGAATCTGGCCATACCAGTTCCCTGATTTTGGACTTCCAGGTTCCAAACCTGTGAGAAAATACGTTTCTGGTTTTTGACCAACCAGTCCACAGTACTGTGGACAGCCCAAGCTAAGATGGCAGGTTTACACCTAACCATACCAAGTAGGCAACATGTATGTCCTAGGGAGCACTGCGTATGTATGGGACATATTAATTCTGTTTTGAGAACAGAGTCAAGGAGAAAAGGAAGATGCCTTTGTAGTGAGTCATAAAAGATGAACAGTTTTTCTATGAGAATAATGTTCCAACTGGATTAACTTGAACAAAGGGACAAAATGTGAGGTGTGCATGGAGAATTATGGATCACTTTTGGTGACTGCAGTGTAAGGTACCAGCATGTGGTATCTAAAACATAGAAAAGTGAAACAGAATGTATACCTTTTACAGATAGCTGACTCGAAAAATAGAAGGAGTAAAGTAGGCATGTTCAGTTTCTCTCCTGAACATACCATCTGAAGAAGTCTCTTGTGTTTGCCAGGAAAGAAAAGAGCAAGGAGAAAAATAGAGTCCAGGAATGCAGGCTAATGAAGCCGCCCTGAGCTAAATCTGAATCAGAGGCCTTAGAGATAGCTCTTTTATCTAGTACTTTTGAAATTTGCAGCAAATGAAACCCAATGGTTAGGTCTTATTTGAGGTACCTGCCATGTAATAAAAGCTTATAAAGTTGCATTTGCCTTTTCAGCCTGTGTTTACAGAACCCCCATATTGCATGAAAGGTGATTATAAGTGAGATGCTTAACTACCTTTTGTGAGCATTTTTATTTGTGTGCCATGGCAGTTTGAAAGATTTCCTCAGCTTATGGAATTTCTTAAACCTGTGCAACACTAAAGGTGACTTCTCTGCTCTCTTCTCAATTATTTTTTCACGGAGGATCATCCTCAGTAAAGTTCTGATTTAAAGTTGTTTTCTTTCATCAGAATCCAATACATTTAGAATCTTCAGGGATGCTTAGATACATATTTAAAACTTTGCTCTTCCTTGACTTTTGTGCACGCTAGTCTCTCAGCATCATTTCTTTCTGCCATAGATTTTTCCCTAAAGTTGTGTGCATAATCATTTTATTTCCTACCATTTTCTCCATTCCTTTCATGCAGTCCCAGTGTGCCACAGTTTTGCTGAGCCCTGTATACTCTTGCTCACACGGTCAATTTAGCAAATATTGAAACAACCTCTAACCTGTGGTTAAAGCTGCCACAATATGAAGTTTACATAGATGTAAGAAATCACGTGGCCATAGTATTCCATGGTGTATATGTGCCACATTTTCCTTGTCCAGTCAATCATCGATGGGCATTTGGGTTGGTTCCAAGTCTTTGTTATTGTAAACAGTGCTGCAATGAACATTTGTGTGCATGTGTCCTTATAATAGAAAGATTTATAATACTTTGGATATATACCTAGTAATGGGATTGCTGGGTCAATGGTATTTCTATTTCTAGGTCCTTGAGGAATCTCCACACTGTCTTCCACAATGGTTGAACTAATTTACACTCACACCAACAGTGTAAAAGTGTTCCTATGTCTCCACATCCTCTCCAGCATCTGTTGTCTACAGATATTTAATGATCACCATTCTAACTGGCATGAGATGGTATCTCAATGTAGTTTTGATCTGCATTTCTCTAATGACCAGTGATGATGAAAATTTTTTTCATATGTTTGTTGGCCTCATATATGTCTTCTTTTATAAAGTGTCGGTTTGTATACTTCACCCACTTTTGAATGGGCTTGTTTGTTTATTTCTTGTAAATCTGTCTTAGTTCTTTATAGATTCTGGATATTAACCTTTTGTCAGATGGGTAGATTGCAAAAATTTTTTCCCATTCTGTTGGTTGCCAGTTCACTCTTATGATTGTTTCTTTTGCTCTACAGAAGCTCTAGAGGTCCCATTTGTCTATTTTGGCTTTTGTTGCCAGTGCTTTTGGTGTTTTAGTCATGAAGTCCTTGCCTATGCCCATGTCCTGAATGGTTTTGCCTAGGTTTTCCTCTAGGGTTTTTATGGTGTTAGGTCTTATGTTTAAGTCTTTAATCTATCTGGAGTTAATTTTAGTGTAAGGTGTCAGGAAGGGGTCCAGTTTCTGCTTTCTGCACATGGCTAGCCAGTTTTCCCAAGAACATTTATTAAACAGGGAATCCTTTCCCCATTACTTGTTTTTGTGAGGTTTATCAGAGATCAGTTAGTTGTAGATGTGTGACGTTGTCTCTTAGGCCTCTGTTCTGTTCCATTGGTCTATATCTCTCTTTTGGTACCAGTACCATGCTGTTTTGATTACTGTAACCTTGTAGTATAGTTTGAAGTCAGGTCGTGTGATGCCTCCAGCTTTGTTCTTTTTGCTTAGAGTTGCCTTGGCTATGCCAGCTCTCTTTTGATTCCATATGAAGTTTAAGGTGATTTTTTCAAGTTCTGTGATGAAGGTCATTGGTAGCTTGATGGCAATAGTGTTGAACCTATAAATTACTTTGGGCAGTATGGCCATTTTCATGATATTGATTACTCCTAACCATGAGCATGGAATGTTCCTCCATATGTTTGTGTCCTCTCTTATTTCATTGAGTAGTGATTTGTAGGTCTCCTTGAAGAGGTCCTTTACATTCTTTGTTAGTTGCATTCCTAGGTATTTTATTCTCTTTGTAGCAATTGTGAATGGCAGTTTGTTCTTGATTTGGCTCTCTTTAAGTCTGTTATTGGTGTATAGGAATGCTTGTGATTTTTGCACATTGATTTTGTATCCTGAGACTTTGCTGAAGTTGCCTATCAGTTTCAGGAGGTTTTGGGCTGAGACGATGGGGTCTTCTAAATATACAATCATGTCATCTGCTAATAGAGACAATTTGACTTCCTTCTTTCCTAATTGAATACTCTTTATTTCTTTTTCTTGCCTGATTACTCTGGCTAGAACTTCCAATACTATATTGAATAGGAGTGGTGAGAGAGGGCATCCTTGTCTAGTGCCAGATTTCAAAGGGGATGCTTCTAGTTTTTGCCCATTCAGTGTGATATTGGCTGTGGGTTTGCCATAAATAGCTTTTATTATTTTTAGATACGTTCCATCAATACCTAGTTTATTGAGAGTTTTTAGCATAAAGGCCCATTGAATTTTGTTAAAGGCCTTCTCTGCATCCTCTGTAGGGACATGGATAAACCTGGAAACCATCATTCTCAGCAAACTGACACAAGAACAGAAAATTAAACACTGCATGTTCTCACTCATAGGCAGGTATTGAACAGTGAGAACACATGGACACAGGCGAGCATCACACACTGGGGTCTTTGAGGGGGAACTTGGGGAGGGACAGTGGAGGGTGGGGATTTGGGGAGGGATAACATAGGGAGAAATGCCAGATATAGGTGATGGGGAGGAAGGCAGCAAACCACATTCCCATGTATGTACCTATGCAACAATCCTGCATGTTCTTCACATGTACCCCAAAACTTAAAATGCAATAAAATACATATATAATTAAAAAATCATTATTTTTTAATTAATGATTTTATTAATTAAAAAAAGAAGAAATCATGTGACCAAAGGATTAAAAGTGTTTGCCCAGCCCATATCAGTTTTTTTAAAAAGATAGTTAGACTACTATAAAGACCAGTCCTAATACACAGTATAGGCTATTGCTAATTTCCAGGGTCCTAACCCCATATGCCCCACCCAAAAAAAGCTTGACATTTGAGTTTTATTTTGTTTCACAGATTTCACTCTTGTTTATTACTTAGGTTTCAGCCCAAAGCAGGAGACATTATGATTTTAAGGGGTCAATATATAACACTATTGTATTCCTCTTTTGAATTCTAAACCAAATTAAAAATAAGACATATTGAGATTACTACTGGACATGTAACATACATTTAAGAAGTAGACTTCCCAATACTGATGCCCAGATTAGAAAAATTTACTCACTCAGCTGTCAAGTGCTGGGATGAGCTGAAAAGTACTGAAGTACCTGGTAGAGTAATTGTGTTAGGCTGTTCCTACCTTGTGATAAAGAAATACCTGAGACTGGCTAATTTATAAATGTTTAATTGGTTCATCATTCTGCAGATTTTACAGGAAGCATGGCGTTGGCCTCTGCTCAGCTTCTTAGGAGGCCTGAAGGAGTTCATAATCACAGTGGAAGGAGAAGAGGGAGTGGGCATATCATATGGCAAAAGCAGGAGCGAGAGTGAGACAGAAGTAGGGGAGGTCCCACACACTTTTAAGTGACCAGATCTCACAAGAGCTCACTCATGATCACAAGGACAGCCCCAAGGGGATGACGCTAAACCATTCCTGAGAAACTGCCCCCATCACCCAATCACCTCTTCACAGGACCCATCTCCAACATTGGACACTACATTTTTAACATGAGATTTGAGCAGGAGCAAATATCCAAACTATATCTGAGGGCTTGGCAAAAGGCTTAAATAAAGAAGCCAACAAATGAAGGTGTCTAGGCTAGGAATGCAGATATGTCTAAGATCATGGTCAGTGTGGAGAGTAGAAGGAGGTATGGAGAGGGCAGCTGGATTGTTGACTTAATTTCCTTCAAAAACTGTAACGTACTGGTTGTATACCAGGTTGGTGTGGGGAGAGGAGCTTTCCTGAGAAATCTGCGGGTGGGGACTTTGCAATTGTTCAGCAAATCACTTTGAGATGAGTAGCAGCAATTCAGAGGGTGATCATACATAGGATTTAGGCCAACAGAACTGACCACTGAAGAGTACTCCATCTCCTTCACTTGAGGACTTGTCCCTGTAAAACTGAAAGTATGACAGTTTGAGCAGAAAGTGTGTTTCTCATAAGTAAAAGGGAGAATGTAAAGGTGCTGCACGTGCACTCTATTTTTTCTCAAGCTCAGCAGCAAATATGTCATTCCTCTGACCTAGGAACATTGCAAGTAAAGGAGCAGAAAGATGCTGATAGATGAACATTGGTGAAGATCCCTAGAATTTTTTAACATTGTTTTCTATATAAGAAGACAACTTTATTCAAATGTTTTGACCAGTAACATGCTATGATTAAACAGAATCAATCAATAAGCAAGATGCCCACAGGTATCCATGATTTACCAACTTTTGAACAAAGTATCTTACATTTTTTCCAGATTTTATGTTTATTCTCCTCAGATTTCTAGTATCAAGTAAAGTCAATTCAACTTGTAAAAGTGAGAGAGAATTCTGGAAAGAAAGCATACCAACCATACAGAGCAACTGGCAAAATGATGATATGGACAATATCTACAGGAAAAAAAAAAAAGAAATTGACAGTGTATCTTCATAATTACCAAAATGCAAGTGAGTAGAGGCAGACCTCTGACAGTGTCTTTGCATGAGAATAGAAGAAAGCAAAGTGACATCTAATAAATCTGAGATCACAAAAAAAGGAGTACTTAACTGAAAGCTCAGCAAATTATTTTGAGACGAGTAGCTGTAATTGGGAAGGTGTACATACCAATAATGGTTGAGAACAAGGAGTCTCTATGAAGTCTAAGGTGTGGGATACTCTGCATCCTAAAAGCCCTTGGAACTAGTTTCTTTTCTTCTCCATAATAATACTTCGCGATGAGCATAAGTTTCTATAACTAGAACTCAAATAAATTAGAAAAAAATAGAGGCAAAGGAAAAAGGAGTTTGGATAAAACTGATAAGGAGAAACTTCCAGGAGTTTTCAGAAAATAAGTTGCTATTTTTTAATTCTTTATAAAAACATCAGAAGAGAGAAATTTAGGTCTATGAAATTAGAAATTCTATTCTAAAGTTTAATAAATTAAATTGACAAAATAGCTCCCAAATAAAATATAAATCAAAAATAAAATTCTAAGCCCCTCAACCAACTGAAAAGACCCCTTCTCTTAGTCGAGGGGACCCTAAGAATACCTGAGAAACTAGTTCAGGCCATAATGGGAAGGAGAGGTCAGAAGTGTCTCATTATACTTTGTCCCTTTTGGATTTTACATGTAACTGACCAGCACTAACATTAAAATAGAGGCCCTAAGACTGACACAAAATACTCTTAATAGCAATAAGATATCAGCTTATAACATCACATGACAGATAACATGCCTGAAAGAGTCCAGTTCTTTAAATAATAACTTTTTCAGCCAATTATCAATCAAGAAATATTTGAATCAACGTATGACCTGTAAGTCCCTGCTTTAAGTTGCCCCACCTTTCTGCACCAAACTAATGCATATCTCACATGTATTGATTGGGGTCCTATGTTTTTCAAAATATATAAAACCAAGCTATGCCCCAACCACTTTAGGCATATGTTTTCAAGACCTCTTGAGGCTGTATCATGAGACATGCTCCTCTCATTTGGCTCAGAATATACCTCTTGTAATTTATTACAGAGTTTGACTTTTTCATTAACAACAATTACGGTGAAAGAGAGAGTGACAGAGTCTAAGAAAGAATGATATCCATACAGGCAATGAATGTAGGGCAGAATAAATGTCTACAAAACATCAGTATATTAAAACAGCTTAAAAGACAAAGAAAAAGTCATCAAAATTTAAGAACAATGTATAATTCAGAAGTTAGGGGATAGAAATCAGGAAATAATTAGAAATAAAAGAAAGAATCATTTCTAAAATAAAGATCAAAAAGAGAAAATACACGCAATATTTAAAAATAAACATTTTTTAAAAGAAAAAATATTTAAAAATGAAGACAATGACAATAATATCTAGTCAAACTTATTTTCAAGCATAAATGTTGCAGAAAATTTGTCATCAGCCATATGCAAGTTCTCAAGAAATGTTCTAAAAAGCACTTTCTTAAAATCTACTAAAGAATGAGCTTCAGACAACCAAAATACCTGGAGATACTTTGACATAAAGACTTCTGGTGAGACTTACAGACTTCATAATTTACCTATAAAATCAAAACTGATAGATGATAAAAAGGAGAGAGTATAATTTGTATTGACTATATGTTCTGATCATGGGTACAGTAGGAGAGAAAGGATAGAGCATTTGCAGAACATACTTTTAAAATGTAAATCAGTGACAATGTTGGTGTTATTATTCTAAAGAAGCTTTGTGTGTAGTGTGTAATCTAGATTACAGTAACAATTCTACTTTTATCATTTCTGGTATCCGTGCAATTCTGATCTTCTTTGTGGGGAAAAGGAGACAAACACATCAAATCGAAGAGGATAAGTTTTACTAAATATGAATAGAAATTTCAAGTAACATTGAATGACATTTTATTTCTTAAATACCTATATGTGTATTTCTTCTTTTGTATATATGTTTATATTAGTATAGATAGATATAGATGGATAGATAGAAAATTATAAAGGTTAGATATCACATGTGCACACACACATGCATGCCCACACACACACATACACACAGAAGTTCTAATATTGTTCACTCTTAGAAATGACACTCCTTTGCCCAGACTATGTTTTCTAAATACTGTCTCCCATGAAAAGGAAACAGGGATACTAGGATAATTGCAGGTCTGAGGCATAAAATCTACAACATACTATTATCCTACAATATTTCTAGAGAAAGTTGTAGTCAAAAGTATTTGAAGAGAGATATTATTGACAAGGGAGAGAATGGTCTGAGTTTCTGGGAAAGAAAATTCTAGACAAAAGGAACAGCAAGTGCAAAGTCCACATGTGGAACTGTGCTTGTTGTACTGAAAGTGGGGAGGTCTTCTTGGCCATTGCTCAGTTAGTGAAGTCAAGAGTGGGAGTCAATGGTACAATGGACAGGAAGTGTGCTAGGTCATGAATCACTCTGTAGGCCATTTTAAGTACTTTGTTTTTTGTTTTTTTTTTCCTTGAGAGTAATATTTCATGGAATATTTTGATCATATAAGTAATGTGATTTGACTTCTGTTTTGAAAGGGTCATTTTAGCTGCTATGTTACTTTAGATTATTGAGAGAGGAGACTAGATATGAACCTACTGCAGTAATCTAGGAAAGATATGGTGGATGCTTATACTAGCATGAGACAGTAGTGGTGAGTCATAAGTGACAGAATTCCAATATCTCTTGAAGTTACAATGAATGAGTTTTTGTGATGGCTAGATGCAAGGTGTGAAAGAAAGCAAAATTAAAGACAATCTCAAGATTGTGGACCTGAGCAAGTATAAAAATAGAGCTGGCAATTCCTGAAATAATGAAGACTTTGAGAGGTACAAATTTTGACAGGAAAACCTAAGTGTTAGATTTTGCACTAATTGCTCACCATTGTTGTTATTATTAAAATTGTGTAAAATACATTCATATTGCTGTTTTCCCACTACTACATTTTATTAAAAACTGTAGTCAAGCTGTAAAAATACATCGTTAATGTCAGAGGCTTTGTAAAACTAAGGACAAGTTTTCAAGCCATCTCACACATTTTAAAGAGAGCAACATCTTCACTTTTATCTGAGTTGTGAAAAATATCACCTTTTCGATTTAGGTGTGATATTGTCCCTGGAGATGTTATCCCATATAAAAACTATTAAGACAATCTTTTGAAAAATTTGTCTTATAAGTGTGAATATGTAATGTCAACATATAAACCACTTACAATAAATTTTATAGTGTTCTATAAAGTAGTTTTTAAAAGACTGAATTACGACACTATGCACATTTGCAATGTAGATACTGACACTTTAGGAAAATATTATTCAAACATGTAAAGTCCTTTTGAATTTTTTTCTAATCGAAACTAATGATCTCATTCAAAATGAACACTGGTTTTGATTGAGGTTATTTTAGAAGAGTATGTCTTACCCAAACAGTATTCGTTTGTTTAAAATAAAGTAATTGTGAAAGTACTTTTTAATATGAAAAGCATTACAAGTACAAGCATAAGAAGCAACTATTTTCAAAGTAATAATTTTTGGTTGGGGTGATAAAAACAAACTGAAATACATTCAGAAATAAACAGTTACTTGCTGACCCAAATTTTAAAAAATCTTTATATTTTTCAATCCATGAAAAATTAATCAACTCCATATTTAAACATTTGTATTAATCTCTGGAATTTCAGGGACATAACTGTATTTACACATACCTTTATAAACCACAAAGGAAGAAATTTAAAACTACCAAACCCCTTCTAGTTAACAACAGATTTTTGTAGACAAGGTAGCAGCATCAAAAAACATTCAATACTATAATATTTAATAAAAGCTTAAACATCAGTTATGTTCAACAAGTTAAGAAGGATTAATAGTCTGGTAGGTTTCAATTACTGCTCTCTTCCATTTTGAAGTAATTACTTTATAAAGCTTGTTCCCAAATTTTACATCTTGTCACTATACAGAGGATAAAATTAATGCCATTATTTTAAAGAAACTAATAGCATTGTTAGAGCATAAAATTTGAGACTAACTCATAGTAACCCAGAGAAGAGTTATGTGACACTTCTCTAAGAAACAGTACTCCTGAGGTCAAGCCATTCTGTGACAAAACTGAATGTATTCACATATTTAAAGAATGAATGTTATCAGTTGGAAAGATACTGAGAATCTATGGAATACTATATTTAAAAAAAACAGCATTAGAGACATTGGTATATCCATCTTCCCAGGGATGGCAGCATTTTACCTAACAGGCTCCCAGTATGTCCCATTGAAAAACATCCCTATTATAAAATAAACGCAAAGGGTCTATATTAATTTTTCTAACCCCATTTATCATTATGGCATGTTTTTCAACAGGATTCCTAATTATGGATTTTTTGTGGGGAATCAGCTGATTCTATCAAAATATATTGAAATAATTTACAGCATTTTTTAAAAGTTTGATCTCACATCCCCCTCATTATTCTCCAATTCTGTTTTCTTCTACATTATTCTTCTTAATAGTTTTCTGTAGTCTCTTGTTAATTCTTCCTGAGCTAATTTCTTTTGAACATACTCAAAGCAGAATTTTATCCTAGTTTGACCACTGAAACAGTTCTTGTTAAGATGACCACTATAATGTCACTAACAACAGTCAATTTGTCCTCTTATTACTTGATATTAGCAGCTTTAAGATTATTATTTTTTAACATATATCAAATAAAAAATAATACAATGCAACCCCATATAACCCTTATATATTCCTTTATTATTATGTATTATTTGGTAAAAACACTTCACATGAAATCTACTCTTTAAAATTTTTAAGTGCACAATACAAAATTGTTAACTATAGGAACAATGTTGTATAGAGGTGTATTAGTCTGTTCTAATGCTGCTAATAAAGACATACTTAAGACTGGGTAATTTATAAAAGAAATAGGTTTAATTGACTCACAGTTCCACATGGCTGGGGAGGCCTCACAATCATGGGAGAAGGCAAAGGAGGAGCAAAGTCAGGTCTTACATGGGGGCAGGCAAGAGAGCATGTATAGGAGAACTCCCCTTCATAAAACCATCAGATCTCATAAGACTTATTCACTATCATCAGAACAGCACAGGAAAGACCCACCCCATGATTAAATTATAACTTTCTGGCCCTACCCTTGACATGTGGGGATTATTACAATTTAAGGTGAGATTTGGGTGGGAACACAGCGAAACCCTATCAGGTGTCTCTGTAATTTATTCATCTGTGTAACTAAAACTTTATACCCTTTGAAAGGCAATTTCCCCCTACTTTCTCCTCTCTTTAATCTTTGGCAACCACCATTCTACTATCTAACTATTTTAGATACGTTACATAGGTGGAATCATAGAAGTATTTGTTCTTCTGTGATTTGTACACTGTTCGAGGAATGTAAAATATTACAGCCATTAGGAAACACAGTATGGAAGTTCCTCAGAAAATTAAAAATAAAACTATAATGTGATCTAGTAATCCCACTTTTGGATATATATATATACACACAGATATCCCAAAGAGGTATCTGTACTCCTATGTGTGTTACAGCATTATTCACAGTAGGCAAGATATAGAAACAATCTGAATGTCCATCATAGGTAGATAAATAAATTGTGATACATGTACCATTAAATGCTCATTCTCATAGAAGAAGGAAATCTTGCTTCACACATCATCATGCATAAACCAAGAAGGCATGATTCTAAGCCCATACATACTCAAACTGTGCTTTTCACCTATTTCTCAGATTCAACCATTATCAAGATTTTTTAATATTTTCATTTTTTTCCTTTGTTGAAGTATTTAAAGCACATAGGGCTGAAACATTTTAAAGCACATCCTTCATGTTATAGCATTTTATCACTATCTACTTCAGTATGCATTTCTACAAAATAGATACATTTTTTCTGCTATAGACATTGTCATATCTAATAGAAGAAACAATGATAAAGTTAACAATAAAATAAAACAGTATCTATTTAGTAGTCATACTTTGCCTATTATTTCAAAAATATGTCAGCATAATTGATTTGTTCTAAAGAGAATCCAGATGAGGTCCACACATATTGGGTTTTTAGGTGTTTTATTGCTTTTTAAAATAAGCAGCTTCTTCTGAATGTTTTGTTGTTGAAGGGGAGGGATGGCTAATTTGTTCTGTTTTTATGTCATTGAAAATTAGTTGCCGTGTACTTTTTTCTTGTGTATCTTTAGAATGGTTCTTCAATGTGATTGGGTCAAGAATACATTTTTTTTTAATTATTGCTTTTTTCTTGTGTAGTTTTGGAATGGTTCCTCAATGTGACTGGGTCAAGAATACATTATTTTTTAAATTGTTGCTCAATTTGTCTCCATAGAGGTTAAAATATTGTTTATTCCCACCAGTGATAGGAGAGCTTTATTTCCCCACAGCTTTCCTATCAGGGAATAGTGTTAAATTTTTGCATGCCTTTCAAACTAATAAATAATAAAGTGATATTTCAATATAGTTTGAATTTGTATTTCTTTTATTAGGCAAAATCGGTTTATTTTCAGATACTGAAAGAACATTTTTATTTCCTCTTCTGTTAAGTATCTTTGATGTCAGCAGCTTTTGGAAACATTTGATCACTACCTCTTTGATAAAATACTTTTGTTCTTTCACTTCCAAGACAGCCCACTCACCTTGCCTCTCTTCTCCTTCACGGCCCTTCTCGCCTCCCTCTACCAGGTGATTCTTCTCTTCCCAACCTCTAAATATCAGGCAGTCTCACAACTCAGTATTTGAACATCTTTTGTCCCTCTATACTCATTCATTGGGGAAGTTCACCCTTGTCTTGTAGCCTTAAAGTACCATCCACACACTGATGGCAATTCCCAGATTTATACTTTTAGGCCCTAACATCCCCCTAAGTTATGTATAAATCTATAATTGACCACTTAATGTCTTCTTCAATATTAAACCATACACTTCTACACTCTCACAGCCTAGGGTGAACCTCCCATGTTATCCCTCCTTTTCCTGCCTCTTTTGCTTAATTGTGCAAGCCAAACTCCTTAGAGTCATAAAGAACTCTGCTCTTTCTCTCAGACTCCACTTCTAATCCAGAAACACATTTAGTTAGCCCAACCAGAATCTGGCTGTTTTACCACCATCTACATCATTACAATCCCAGCCTGAGATACCACCATCACTCTCTTTCAATTTATCAATAGCTCTCCAGTTGGTCTTCTTGTTTATATGTTCTTTTAGCTTTCACCTTATCTTTTTACCATACAGCATCTAGAGTGATCCTTTTAAAAATATGTCAGATTAAATCCAACAATTTCATCTCTGGATATATATACTCAAAAGAATTGAAGATAGGGTTGTGAAGACCTTTTCATAGCAGCCATAGCTAATAGGTGGAAGCTTATTGTCAAATGCCCACCTACAGATGAATGGATAAACAAAATCTAATATATACCTGCGATGGAATAATATTTAGCCTTAAAAAGGAGGAAATTCTGATATATGCTGCAATATAGATAAACCTTGAGGATATTATGCTAAATGAAATAAGCCAGTCACATAAAGACAAATACTGTATGATTCCACCTATGTGAGCTATCTAGAGTAGCTAAACTACTCTAGACATGAGATTATCTAAAGGTATATAAAAAAAGAATGTAGGTAGTTGCAAAGAGCTAGAGGGAGTGAAAAAATTGAGAGTAATTGTTTAATGAGCATGAAGTTTTGATTTTGCAAGATGAAAAAGTTATAGAAATTGGTTGCACAACACTGTTAATGTATTTAACACTACTGAAATATAGACTCAAAATAGGATGATAAATTTTATGTTTTATCTATTTTAACCATAATTTAAAAATTAAATTTAGAAAATACTTCAGCTCATGAGGCAGATCTTCTTCAAACCCACCTACAAATTTCCTCTTCACTCAGAATAAAGTCCTGAATTCATATCAGAACCTTCAAGGTATTATATGATCTGCATATCTCTGCCCACCACCCACCCCAACCTCATTTTCCACTGGTCAGTCTTCATCTCAATTTGCCATTTTTTTCCTGCTGATCGTTGAGCTAGTCAAGTGTTTCTCACTTGTGTTCTTCACAAGTGATGTTTCCTAAGGTATTTATATGACTCAGTTTCCCCTTTTCAGAGAAGCATTTCCTATCTATCCTATCTAAAAAGAACCCTCTTCTCATCACTCTTCAGCTCCTTACTTGGTTTGTTTTTTTTTTCATATCCCTTAATAACACTTAATATATAGTATTTCATTTTTGTACTATTTTCTTCTCCCATGAAAATATAAACAAAAAAACTAGTGTCCTATGGTCAACCAAAGAGTCTTATAAAAATTTATGGTTAATTGGTGAGGCGAGAAGAGGAGAGTGGAGGCAAGGTGAGTGGACTGATTTGGAAGTTAAATGAAAAAAGTATTTTATCAAAAAGATATTGATGAATCTCTGCAAAAAAACCAAAAAAACAGAGATTTTACTTTTTACCCAGTACTACTACACTTCTAGCAGCAGAATAGTGCCTGATACATAACTGAAGCTTAACAAATATTTGTTAAATAAATGAATAAGTAGATGAATAAATTGTATAAACTAAGTGTTCCAATTCCGGATACAATTATGTTTTTTCAAAATATATATTTTTCAAAATTAGATTCTGATTTTGGAGGTTTTGTTTAAAGCCACAAAGAGACATATTGGTTTCAAGTGCTGATAAATCACATTTTTGTCATCAAGACCAAGACCAAGGTAGATTATATATAATGATAGGTGTCATTAAAATAATGCATTCTAACTCCTTATGTCTTCAGAAACGACCTAGGGTTTCTATTCCATGGGTTGCTTTTCCTTTACATGATAATGTCTGAGTATCCAACTGATATTTCTAGTCTTCCTTCTCCAATTGATTATAAATTTTATAAGACTTTTTGATCGATTAACTATAACCAGTAATGGTGCAAATTTACTAGAGTCCCATTAAAATAGGATTCTCATGTCCTGAGAATAAGAAATATATTTAATTGAATTTTTTTTTGTTTTGAAAGAATTGTGTTATATACTGTGCACATAAAGCATATATATATTGTTTAAAAAGTGATAATATTCACACTCACAAACCCAGCTTGGTAAATATCGCATTACTATAGTTTGAATCCCATGTGCTCCTCTCAGGTCATGATCCCCCTGCCCTTCTACAAGTAACCACTATCCTCACATAAAATGTTATCACATATGTATGACTTTTAAAGCAGAATTGAATTTTAAGTGCATTTTAATATTAGCATTTGAGGAGAAAACAGTTAAAAAGTTGTTAATATAAGTAATAATATCTGCAGAGATGAAGAAGATGAGAAACAGCTCAGAGGACTTAAATTAGGAAGAGGGGCATTGGAGAGAATTAGTGTTATTTATTTGTTCCTACAAGTATATTTTTTACTTGTACATTTTTCTAGAGGCGGCAGATACAAAGATGAACAACTGCCCTCCTCACAACCATTTCACAAAACAAAAAGTAACAATATCCCTGCTCTTATGAAGCTTATAGTTACTAATCAAAGATTGACAAAAATTTACATAAAATTACAACTTTGATTAGTGTTTGTGAATAAAATGCGTGGAGTTCAGAGAGAAGTAAACATACTAGTCACTTTGTAGATCAGAGGCTTCTCAGATAAAATAATAACCAAGTGTTATTCTGAAAGGAGAGTAAGAATTAACTGGAGAGAGAAGCTGAGGTGGAAGTGTGGTGATGAAGGCTGCAGACCTCAGGTTTGAGGCAGGAAGTAACATGGGGCCTTCTAGAAACCGAACAAAGACAGGCCTGTGAGCCAGGAGAAGACGTTAGATAATAGACTTTGTCAAGACTTAGAGCATTTAGAAATTTAGGTCCTTTTTTTTTTTTTTTTTGAAAAGGAATGGAAGTGTAAAAGACTCAATATGAGAGGGGTGAACAGACGAGTTTTACAAAAGCATCAGTTTCACTGCAGATTGAAAAGGAACCAGAGTGAGTCCAAAGAAGCTGCTAGTATGCTATTGCAGTAGCCCAGGAAAATGAGTATGATACTTTTAAGGACTAAAATTAATGAACAAATTTGAGACATACTTAGAAAGTAAAATTAAACATGAAAGTAGTTGGTGAGTTAGTATAAGGGTTATAACCCTAAGTGCTGCATAAAGTATTTTTTCAACATATTTAATGAAACAGCAAGTGGAGAATAATTGAGCAGCTAATGTGGAAGGAGACCAGATTTTGATTGGAGGAAATACATGGCTTATGAAGGGAGCAATGATGGCAAAGATTGAGAGAGTGAGAAGGAAAGCAAGAAGAGAAGGAAGAAATTTGGAATTGATACAGGGCAAGACAGTGGGGGTCAAACATTGGACTGGTCATGCATATCAACACTGTATTCATCCAAAGTAATGGAGATGAAGACTGAGAGCTAGATCAAATGTCTTCAATAAGTAAAATAAATGAGATTTCGGGGAGGCAAGATTTAATGGGCAGAGAGAGAAGCTTGCCAATGAGCCTGTGAAGAGCTCACAGTTTTGTTTGTATAGGTGGGGGACAGTCTATGTACAATTTAAGTTTTCCTATGTGGAATAAAATCAGCCTGGCTGTAGAAACAGACTAAATATATAGAGCTGAATGACACAAGGGTCAGTGTTATCTTTAAGAATGACTAGTTGCAGTATCACTGAAAACAGGAGATGACTAACATTTGTCCCAAGTCTTCCATTTACATTTACTTCGCTATGTCACATCCACGTCAGCATCTCCCACAAATGTTGCTGAGGTTGTCTTTTCTTTACTTTTGGTCATTTATGTGGAACGTTGGGATAATTGTCCACTTGCTGCAATTTTTTTTTTTTAGAGGGAGTTTCGCTCTGTCACCCAAGCTGGAGTTCAATGGCATGATCTCACCCACTGCACACTCCACCTCCTGGGTTGAAACCATTCTCCTGCCTCAGCCTCCCAAGTTTGGGATTACAGGCACCCACCACCATGTGTGGATGATTTTTGTATTTTGGTAGAGTCGGGGTTTCACCATGTTGGTCAGGCTGGTCTCGAACTCCTGACCTCAGGTGATCCACCCATCTCCGTCTCTAAAGTGCTGGGATTACAGGCCTGAGACACTACCCCGTCCCATTTGCTGCAATTCTATTACTGCCTTTCTAGTTGTGTTGCAGGAGGAAATTAGGTTCCCATTCTTTAATTCTAATAATATCATTCTAAAAACCTGTATATATGCAATAGACCTAACTAAAGGCTTAGGGCATGCCTGTGTGTGTGTGTGTGTGTGTGTGTGTGTGTGTGTGTGTGTGTGTGTGTGTGTGTCCAGCTCCAGCCCAGCTACATAGGGCCTCTTGTATTAAGGTTCACCTTTAACATTGTGCCACAGGAGATTTTCTTGAACTACTATCTCAGGAAATCCTCATAAACAAAGTGGAGTGTACTCAACTCAACATAATTTTAGTGACATAATTTTATTCATCATTGTGCTCTTCTTGTATATTTAATATTAACATTTGAAATAGAATAAAACATAGAAATTTCCAAAAGATTAACTTACAATTAATTACCCAATTGTTTAGTCTATCAACAATAATATTCAGTGTTATCTTATACAGTGTATAACATTAGAAAACACTGTGCGATGCAAAAAGGAATCAGAGTCATTCCTCCCTTCACGAAACTGTTATGGCTAGATGTGGTGGCTCACACCTGTAATTCTAGAACTTTGGGAGACTAAGGCTGGAGGATTGCTTGAGCAGGAGTTTGACATCAACTCAGGCAACAGAGAGAGAGAGAGAGAGACCCTGTCTCTATAATTTATTTTTTAATTAACCAGGAGTGGTAGCTTGTGCCTATAGTCATAGCTACTTGGGAGCTGAGGTAGGTTATCCCTCAAACCCAGAATTTCAGTTTACAATGAGCTCTGATGGCACCACTACACTCTAACCTGGGCAACAGAGCAAGATCCTGAAGAATAAAGTGAGAAAGAGAGAGAGAGAGAGAAAGAGAGAGAGAGAGAGAGAAGAAAGAAAGAAAGAAACCTTTAATATAATTAAACAAATAAAACACATACATATGTCATATATGCACATTAGAAAAAGTCCATTTATTTAGCTGCCATTTGTGAATATCCATTATTGGCAGGGAACTGCAATAGATATTTCATATATGTCATTTCTAATCTATTAAGGTAGATATTTTTATCCTAATTTAACATTTGCAGAAACTAAAGCTCAGATTTTTGATGATACAAAGTTAACTGTCAGTATTAGGAAATTAATTAATTCATTTTAATAACAATAAATGGCATTTTGATTAAGTGTGCTTTTTTGTATATTTAAATATTAAATATACAAGAAAAAATACAGAACTTTCTTTCTGACAAACAGTACAATTAAGTTAGAAATTTTAAGGTACTAAAAAGATATATAAAATAATTGTTAATAATCAGTAAAGTTAGAATCTGTAAGCATTTAGAAAATACTTAACATTGGTGATAATAAATGTTATTCAGAGCAAAACGTCATATACAGTATAAGAGAAACAAATATTTTCATCAGAAGAAAGTCTATACATAATGACTTATGCATCTAATTTATAAAGCTATAAAAAGAATACTAAAACAAATGTAAAGACAATGAAGAAAAAGAATAATAAAAAAGCAGAATTTAATTTTTAAAACTATAATGCAGTAAAGAGGATCTGGAAAGCTACATTTGTTTTGAACAGCATCTTGCAAGACTGATAAAATTTAAAAATATACATTAGAATGTATTAGAAGTAAAGCCCAGATATATAAATGCAGCAGAGATTTTCAAATTATGAGTATTATGAGAAATTTGGTGGAAATAATTTTTAAAACATAAAACAAATAAATTCTTTGAAAAAATATAGCTTACCAAAATCGATTTAAAAAAATAGAATATCAACCAGAAGCCTACAATTTCTTATAAAAAACTCTTGGGAATTTTTTTTGTTTTGAAATTAAGAGGTTTTCAGATTTTAGAACATGATAGGCTGCATATATTTTATATTGTATAACACTGTTCATATGTAAACACGTATTTCTGATTGTAGGACTCCAATTACAGAAGTTTGAACTACACAATCATTAACAAAATTGAATCAATATTTTAAAATTTATCCAAAAAGTAAACACTAGGATCAGTTTATAGACTCGCTTTGAACACAGATTTAAGAAATGGAAAATTATTATCTTGTACATGTCTATAAAAGAATAGAAAAAGG
Source organism: Plecturocebus donacophilus (assembly GCA_004027715.1). Lineage (NCBI taxonomy): Eukaryota > Metazoa > Chordata > Mammalia > Primates > Pitheciidae > Plecturocebus > Plecturocebus donacophilus. Next base: position 34,409 of record PVKP010020901.1, read on the forward strand.
CAAGCCTCTTTCCAATATTTCCTTTTTTTTATGGCATTAGTTTAACTTTGATGGCAAAAACAGAAAATAACTCTGTAAAAATGAAATATTACAAGCTGATCTCTCCTTTGTACAAAAGAAGACAGGAACATCTTTTTTAAAATATTAGCAAACCAAATCTAGTAAAACAAAAACACAGCCAAGTTAGATTTATTCTAGAAATATAAATTTAATTCAGCACTAGAAAATATATTATTTATTGCATGTACAGGTTAAAGACAAAAGTATGATAATCCCCACAGATTCATAAAATAAGCATTCATGAATTAAAACAAAACATGTTTAGTAACATAGGAATAAAAGAGAACTTTTCTAATGTGATAAAAACCTGAAAAAAAAATAACATTTAATAGTAAAATGTTAACATCCTTTATCTCTTAAATAAAGAATATGACAATGATACCCACTGTCCTGATAGCTATTCAATATCATTCTAAAGGGATTAGCCAGAATAAGAAGAAAGGAAAAAACATAAGATTTTGAGAAGGAAACAAAGCTGTCAGCATATACACACCTGTTATTTTCAACACAGAAGCTCCAAAAGAGTCTTCAGACAGATTTAATAAGAGAGATTGGGATGGTTGTTATAGATGTAAGATGAATTATATGGTATTTGTTCACATTAGAAAATAAGATAAACTCTTATATGAAAATATATGTTATCTCTGAGTACAATCAAAAATATAAGGTAGTAAAAATAAATCTCACAAGATACGTAAAAGACATTTTTTAGAAAATCATAACCTTTATTGAAACACATTAATGACCTAAATAACTTGGTTAATATATGGAAAGATCCAGAAATGTAAAAGTGTATATTTTCCAAGAAAATAATGTAAAACTTAAATTCCATTTCAAATAAAATTTCTATCAATTGTTTTCATGAAGCATGAAAAGCTAAATCTTAGATACATATGAACAATTAACAGAAACAGTGGTAGCAAATTAGAACTCTGCTGGCTACATGGGTGTCTCTAAGTCCATGGAGGGAGACTGCCTGCTTTAAAGGAGAGCTATCTTGAAAAGTTATTTCAGTAACTAATGGCCCAAATAAAGTCCAAAAGTCTCTAGTTTATGATTAATTCTGAGCTATATTATGGCTCTCGTATATTTTATTAGAAAAGAAGTCAATATTCTGGCAAAGTCTCCAACACCTCAATCAAATGCATGTAATTGCAAAATAGGACAAATTAGTTTATAATTTTTAGATCATTAAGTAGGAACATGAAGGTAATTTCATGTTCTCTCTGTCTCTGAGAAAATAAAATTATTTCATTTGTTTACTAGGTGACTTGAAAACAAAGAACATATCCAGACATAAAAGACGAAATGGAAAAATACCTCTCCCCTAAAATTCGTCCCACATACAAGGATTTTTTAAAATTTTTCCTAACAGCCTACCTAGTTGTATAATCAAAGCAAATGCATTCCTAATCAGGATAAACACAGTACTATGAGAAAAATAAAAATAAAAAATAAGTAAAGACGAAGATTAGACAAGACAATTTTGAAGAACAGGCTGTGACTTTTCACCTAACAAATATGAAGACTGGCTAGGAATCTCTAGAAATGAAGGCAATGTGATATTATCAGAGGGTACAAGATAATAAAGATAAAAACCCAAACATATTTGGCAACCTAAAATATGAGAGAAATTGGAAATGAGGAAGTAATTTTAGATAATGAAAGTTAGAAAAATTAGCTAGCCAAATGAATAAGCACAAAAGAAAATGAGAGCGAAGCAGAGAGAACAAGATTAAGAGAGGCCAGGTAAGGGAAAGGAAGGAGAATAAAAGGAAGGAAAGGAAAATAAAAAATAGGGAAGAAGGGAAGAGAAGTATTGACGTTTTGCTTTTTGCTGTTTATGAAAATTTAACCCAAATAAATTAAATACTTGAGAGTGAAAGAGAAACTAAATTATTAGAAAAAAATCTAAGAAAAAAATTGATATGGGAATAAAGAAGGATTTCCTAATCAAGATATAAACTCAAATCACTGAAGTGATATTTGAGGAATTATATTTAAGAACATATGTTCATGAAGATACCATTAAAAAAGGACAGAAAGCCACAGATTGAATAAAAATATTGTAACAAATATATAGTAATTGTGATTTCCTGTGATAATGCTATGTAAAAACTAATTCTAGTAATAAACTACTGAAACTACTTCAGTAGTTTTCAATAACAAGCATTTATTTTCCACTCGTTTATCTGCAGGGGAGTGATGGGATGTAGGAAGTCTGAGTTGGGATGAACTTGGTCAGAAGTGCTTTAGGTCAGCTCCATGTATTTCCTCGATCTGGGAAAAGTAGCTGCTCAGCACATACAGAGAATTATGGCAGAAGATGGGATCATAAGACAGCTGTCAGCTACTTAGCATTCCTCCTGTAATGTTAGTTTAGAACAAAGACATTGTGACTTCCATTCACACTCCAAAGTAAGACAAAGGGCCAAGCTCAACATGTCCTGTTCCAAACGAGAGAGAGGCCTATTTGTTAAACAATGATTCAATCTACCACAGACGTAGTCAACAAATCCCATTTCTAGAATAAACAATCATAGTGAACTGATAATGAGGGAAAAGAGAGTAATTGGCAGAAAACATGAATAGGCAATTTACAGAGAGGAAACAGAAAGGGCTCAATATCATTGGCAATCAAGAAAATTCAAACTAAAGCTACAGAAGAATACCATTTGTTAATATCATATTTATAAAAATTTAAAAGTTTGGCAAAAGCCTGTGTAAATGGGAATGAGAAACATGGCTATTGTGAGTTTGAAATGGTAAATCTCTTTGGAAGTTAATTTGGCACAGCTAAAAATCTCAAGGCGTTGTTAGCCTTATGACATTTTACTATACCCTAGAAATTTTTGCACATCTACAGCTGGAGACGTGCAAAAATTTTGATGGCTGTGTATTTTATAATTTGAAAACCGGGATAAATTCCAAATATCTTTGGTAGAACAGACTGTAAATAGAAGTATATTAAGTTGATGTCTATACAGCAATAATACATGAAATAAAATATAGATAACACTAAAAAATATGATTTAAGGCAAAAATGTGAAAGGTCCAGAAGAACATATATAGTGTGATTTACTTATTATAAATATTGATGAAAGTCTTATACATTTAGAATTACATCCTGTGTTTTTAAGGTTATACACATGTAGTAATATTTTATGTGAGGTTAATGGTTACTTGCAAGGTGTTAGAGGAAACATGACCTGGGGGGAGTACATGAGATTCAAAGGTATAGTAATACCTGATTTATGAAGCTGAGTTTTTGAACAGGTATAGATATTATCACTTTTTAAATTATACATGTGATTTATATGAATAGCATAAAATACAGTTCTTTCAAAACAACAACAAAAGTTCAATTTAATAAATTTTTTTATTTAGCACATCTGAGGGTCCTATTTTAATGGGACTCTAGAAAATTGACATCATTATTGGTTGTTTTATGTGGCTCTTTGTGGCTTGAAACAAGCCCTCCAAAATCAGAATGCCAGAGCATTAATTTAAAATGAAAAATATAATTGTACTAGGAATTAATTACTTAGTTCGCACAATTTATTCATCTACTTTTTTATTAATTTAACAAATATTTGAAAAGCTCCAGTTACATATCAGACACAAGTCTACTGCTGGAAATGTGTCAAAGTGCTGTGTAAAAAGTAAAGTCTCTGATTTTTGCTGATTATATTCTTATAGGGAGAGGAAAATAGTACAAAAACCAAATATTATATATGAAGTGGTGATAAGAGATATGAAGAAAAGTAAATCGAAGCAAGGAGTCAGAAAGTTTTGAGGGGAGGGTGCTCTATCGATAGGGCAGACAGGAAATACTTCTCAGAGCAGTGAACTGAGGAGAGAGAATTGAGTCAGGTAAGTATCTTGGAAACTATCACATGTGAAGGACCCAAGTGAGAACCATTTTTGACCAGCTCATGAAACACCAAGAAAAGAAAATGGCAAAATAAGACAGATATTAAGTAGTAGAAGATGAGACCAAGAATGGGTGGTGGGTTAGGGAGATGTGCAGATCATATAATGTCTTGAAAATTCTGATTAGAACTTTGGTCTTTATCTAAATGAGAAGAAAATATATGGTTACTGCAAGTAGGTCATTGTATTTGAATGGAATGGTTATGGGGCAGGAGAGTGAAATGAAGGGTGGTGAGAAGAGACTAGAGAGAAAGACAGGAGTCAGATCCTCATGTGTCTTTTTAAAGCATGTGGAATTTGTGTTGATAATCCATTGGCGAACTACTGCATGCCCTATAACATCACTTGCCACATAACATTACATTCAACATCAGACCACATATACAGTGGTCCCATAAGATTACAATACTGGTTTTGTTGTTGTTGTTGTTTTAAGATGGAGTCTCACTCTGCCTCCAGGCTGGAGTGTGGTGTCAGGATCTCGGCTCACTGCAACCTTTTGCCTCCCAGGTTCAAGCAATTCTCCTGCCTCAGCTTCCTGAGTAACTGGGACTACAGGTGCATGCCACCATGCCCAGCTAATTTTTGTGTTTTTAGTAGATACAAGGTTTTACCATGTTGGCCAGGATAGTCTCGATCTCTTGATCTTTTGATTTGCCTGCCTAGGCCTCCCAAAGTGCCGGGATTACAGGCGTGAGTCACCTCGCCTGGCCAATACTATATTCTTTATTGTACCTTTTGTATGTTCAGATATGTTTAGGTACACAAATACTGATTATTGTGTTATAATTGCCTACACTCTTGAGTACATTAACAAAATGTAATTATTAATTTGTATTTCCAGAAGGTCATTTGAGAAACTGATGGAGTACAGTTTGTGGGAAAATGACTTGGTAGTAAAGTAGCTGCCATTATAATATTCCAATATTTGCTAACTGAATAAGTGGAAGAAAAAATAAAATAAAATTCATATTTACTTATTTTCTTCTTCTTTCAGTAGAATGAGCCCTTCATCTTGTCTAACACTCATCACTTCACCTATGCACTAAATTCCACCCTCTCCAGTCATCTGGACAATTTTGATTCACCACAAATATTGCTCCTTCTCTCTTTCACTTTGTTTTTTTTTTTTTTTTTTGAGATGGAGTTTCACTTGCAACAATGGCACGACCTCAGCTCACCACATCCTCCGCCTCCTGGATTCAAGTGAATCTCCTGACTTAGCCTCCCAAGTAGCTGGGATTACAGGCATGTGCCACCATGCCCAGCTAATTTTGTATTTTTAGTAGAGATGGGGTTTCTCCATGTTGGTCAGGCTGGTCTCAAACTCCCGGCCTCAGGTGATCCACCCGCCTTGGCCACCCATAGTAGTGGGATTACAGGTGTGACCCACCAAACCTAGCCTACTTTGAACTTTTCTATGCAGCAGCACTGTAGTTTTAACATGTGAATATTCTCAAACTAGTATTTCCAATCAGAAGCAGCAGCAGCAGGCACTTCATCCTACATCCTAATCTAGAATTTCAACTTTTTTCTTCTCTCCTGAATGTTGCTCTTTGCCATAACAGTTGGCATTCTTATCTTGTCTTTGTCATCACCATTTTTTTCTTTTTTTTTTTTT
>PVKP010020902.1:0-40016 GCA_004027715.1 Plecturocebus donacophilus
AAAAAAAAAAAAAAACATGGAAAGTACCTAGGACCTTGAGTTCTGAGGCTGAGTGAAACCCCAGCACTGCCTTTCCTAACTGTGGCTCCCATAGGCTTCCAACATCTCTGTCCTGGAGACACTGAACTTTCAGAAGTCTCAGGTGGAATAAATGAAATACTGTATGTGGTCACGAAGTCAGAATCACCAAAGCTAGAGCCAAGAATCTGCATTTCCAACACACTGCCTGGCAAATCTTCACAACTAAATTAGAATATATATTATCGATCATGATTCATCAAACAAGGTAGAAAAGCTGGGTGCTAGGCATAGCATCAGTCAAGAATAATGCGAAAAGTTGGTTAAGTGGGTCTATGTGGCAAGATAGAAATGGAGAGAGGAATTCTAAAGAAATATGGAAATTCAGGTGAAATATCTCTGACTTCTAAAAACGTAACATCAACTTCTGGCATGAGTGCCTTCTCGGGTTGTGTTTTACATCATCTCCTTACTGACCACTGCAAATAATCTTCACGTAGGTACAATCAAAGCCCTTCACTCCAAGGGACTGTCTCTTCTGGACTCCCTCAAATGTCTTTGCTTCTGGGATTTTGAGCACTTGCATTCCTGGAAGGAATGCCCTGAGAATAGATTAAAAGATTGCCAGTTCTGGAGGACCTACCAAGTGCAAGCATTGAGTGATTTTAATGTACTTTTGTATTTAAGCCTCACTACAATTCCACGAGATAGGTCATTCCTCCATTTTTTTTTTGTTTGTTTTGTTTTTGCCAATTAGCAGGAAATGTCAAACCAGAGCTCAGCCCAAGCCAGTCATGAACACTTGAGCTCACTCTGTCTCTCCAGAGCCTGGCAGTATCAGGACCACAGTGAGAGCTGGACCCAGAGAACAGACTACAACTATTCAAGAAAGCTGTTTTTCATAGAGCAAGGAAGGCATGGAAGAAAAAAATACCTCCTTGGCATATGTCACCCACAGAGAAACTGAAAGGAATAGGGGATGCAGCAGATGCTTCTGCCTCTGTGCTCACCCCTCAAGAAAGGGAGACAGGTGGGATAAGAGAAAAACAAGTCCTTCTATCTGGATGCCTCTGAAATCTGCCCCAGTGTCTTCACCCTAACCTGCTTCATTTTTCCCTCTGGCTTTTAGCAAAGGTGTTTTGAATTCTTCTAAGATGCTCAGGGAACCCACTGTTTAAGGATAGGAGCAATGAGAAGGAGTGGGGATGAGACCAGAGTCTGGTCTTCAGAATGTCCAGCTGCCTCCAGGGAAGGCCCACCAGTGGGAGACTGGCATAAACCAGCAGAGCCCAGGAAAGCAAGGGCTCAACTTGATGGGAAGCAACTTGGAAACAGCTTAATTGGCCACCAAGAGCAGATTTCCTAAACAGATTGACGTTGCTTGTACAGTGAAATACTGTGCTGCTTTAAAGATGATGTGACAGAAAGCTACCATGGACAATGTTTATGACTGATTCTGAAGATTTAAGGTGATGTGATACTAATTTGTGTTTTAAAAAAATTTATATATACCTGTGTTATGTGTATGTGTGCATGTACACTTTAAAAATACACATCCATAAATGTAAACTTTATAACACAAATCCACATAACAAAGTTAATAGGTGATTTTATAAAAAGTTTTGGACTCATTTTAATGTTCTCTGTGTGTGTGTGTGTGTGTGTGTGTGTGTGTGTGTTTAAGTGTGTGTATACTATATATACATATAGACATGTATGTACTCTGAACTTAAATATGAAACATAAAACTTTTAGGAAAAAGAATAGGAGAAAAATATTCTGGATCTAGGACTAAGCAAAGAATTCTTAGGTTGGATGTTAAAAGCATGATCTAGAAAAGAAAAAAATTAATTAGATCTCATCAAAATTAAAAACGTTTCCTTTGCAAAATACCCTAAGAAGATGAAAATATGAGCTACAGACTGATAGAAGATATTTGCAAATCACATATCTGACAAAGGACTAATATATATAAAGAACTCTTAAAACTCAGCAGTTAAGAAGCAATCTAATTAGAATGTGGGGTAAGAGATGAGCAGCCATCTCACTGCAGAAGACGTACAGATGGAAAATAAGATATACAGATGTTCAACATCATTAGCCATTCGGGAAATGCAAATTAGAACAACGTGTCACTCTATACACCTATCGGAATGACTAAAATAGAAAATAGCAACATCACCATATACAGGTGAGAATGTGGAAAAACTGGGCCCCACCTTTGTTGCCAGTGGGAATGTACAATGGTACAGCCACTCTGGAAAGCAGTTTGGCAGTTTCATGTTAAACTGAACATCCAGTTACCATGCAATCCAGTGATTGTATTCGCAGGCATTTTTCCCAGAGCAATGAAGATTATGTTCACACCAAAAATCCTATACACCAATGCTCATGAAGGCTTCATTTTTAATAATCCAAAACTGGAAACAGTCCAGAAGGCCTTCTGCGGGCACATGGTTCAACACCTGTGTCACATCCATGTCACAGGCTACTAAGCAGTAATCAGGAACAAACTACAGTTGACCCTTGAGCAACACAACTTTGACCTGCACCAGTCCATTTATACGTGGATTTTCTTCCACCTCTGCCATCCCTGAGACTGCAATACCAACCCTCCTCTAATAAGTGGAAACCTTTCTTCTTCCTTGTGACTTCCTTAATATTTTCTTTTCTTTAGCTTACTTTAAGAATACAGTATATAATGCATATAATATATAAAATATGTGTTAATCCATGATTTATGCTATCAATAAAGATTCTGGTCAACAGTAGACTATTAGAGGTTAAGGCTTCAGGGAGTCAAAAATTATATCTGGATTTTCAACTATGTTGGGGTTGGCATCCCCCACCCCTGCATGGTTCAAGGGTCAACTGTACTGACAAATGCAACAACCTTGATGACTCTTCAGTGATTGTGTTGAGTGCAAAAAGCCAATCCCAAAGGTTACATACTGTATGACTCCATTTATAAAACCTTCTCAAAATAACAGAATTATAGAAATGGAGAATAGATTGGTAGTTCAAGGGGTTATGGATGAGAGTGGGGTGGGATGGCTGGAGGAAGGTGAGTGTGGTTTTAAAAGGGAAGTGTGAGGGACCCTTGTGGTAAGGGAATTGTTTTGTAACTTGATTGTGGTGGCAGATACCTGAAACTACATGTAATAAAATTGCATAGAACTAAATACACACAGACACACACACACACATACAAATGAGATTAGGTAAAGACAAAATTTAACAAGATCAGCAGATTTTATCAATGTCCATATCCTGATTGTGATACTGTATTATAATTTCCTGAGATGTTACTACTGGGGGAACTGAGTGTAGGATATAGAAGGTCATGCTGTATTATTTCTCAGAATTTCATGTGAGCAATACAATTATATTGAAGTAAATTAATTTTAAAGACATATAATTTTTAGATTTGTATAAATTATATAATGCATAATTATATAACATTATTTTAATATGTAGTATGCATTATAACTTGATATTTATAAGAAATAGACAAATTAATTGGTGATACAATCACTAAAGGACTTAACCTGTTTGAAAGTTTTGACTCTTTTCTTGCAAGATAACGTTAATAACTTGCTCCCCTTTTCCATAAAACTCTATGACAGCATTGTCTATATTCATTGTACCCAATTCCTCTTCTTCCATTGTCTCTTTAATTCACTTTAATTAGGATTTCATCTCCACAGTCTTACCAAAAGATACCAACATCACCAGTATTAACTGCAGCGCCAGTGCTCAGTCCCTGCTCTCTGACCTAGCAGCATCATCTGTCCTGGCTGGCAGCATCCCTCTTGCCATGCTTTCTGCATGTGGCCTTCTGGTTCCCACTCTCTGCCTCACCTCTGACAGCAGAATGCCTGCTCAGTGGCTGGTCCTCTGCCTCAGTCTGTCTGCACATGGTCTTGCGGCTTTAACACCATCTGTGTGTCTGCTACTCACACTCTGGTGTTTCCAGCTCACTCCTTGCTCGTGAACTGTGGATTCATTTATCTAGCTACACACTTGACATCTACATTTCCATATAGATTCTGCTAGACACTTCAAAATTTAGCAGCCCTTTAGCTGCTGCCACTGTATTCACACAGGTTACTTCTGTCTGTGTGTATCTCTGTGTACAGATTTCCCTTTTATTATAAGAACAGCAGCCATATTGGCTTTAGGGCCCACACTAATCCAGTATGACCTCATCTTAACTTGATAACATCTGCAGAGACCCTATATTCAAATACGGTCATATTCACAGGGTCTGGGTGAACATGAATTTTAGGGGGGACACTATTAACTCAGTATACACACTCTATTATTAATTATATAAGTGATTTGTTTTGTTATTGTGTGGCTCCTGATTCTAGAATGTGATTTTCTTAGAGGCAGGACTCTTTTTAGTCCTGAGTATATCCCGAGGTCCCGGTACTTTGTCTAGCAAATAGCAGAATTTCAATAAGTTAAAGAGTGTGTTTACATATATAATGAATTACAATATAATGATGCCCTTTTGGGGGTAGTACGTTTGGACTACTTCTTTGACCATGTTTCTGAACAAATAGATGAATACAAAATATCAGTTGATCAGTTAAAACAGAGCTTATTTAGCCATTCAGAATAAACATCATGTCCTCTAATTTATATTCTTGCTATTTTTAAGTGAAAATGTTGCTGTTGTTTGATCATATTTCTTGAGATAAAGAACTGCATGAGTATAATTCAGAGTATCCATGTACTTGTTAACAAAGCACTTTTAGTGACTGCTGCTTCATTTCTTGCTTTCTGATGGACCGCTAAGTCACTGGAGCCAGGTCATACTCTGAGAATCTAAGACTTGCTGTGCCCGAGGCTTGCTGCTGCTGGTTGGTGCAGCTGAGTTTGAGCCTTTTCTGCTGGGGACTGCAAATGAGCAATGGCCGGCCCCAAATGCACCCTGAAGGTCAGGAGAAAATTAACTCTGTTTCTTGTCTCTAAAATGTAGATCTTGTTCAGTTCTAACATGTATGTGGGTATGCATGTGTGTGATGTGTGTGCTGTGTTTAAGGGGTGTATATCACAGGGTGGAGAAGTAGGGTGGGTAAGTGAGATTTTCACAACTGGGCCACCAAAAATCTCAGTAATCAAATAATATTTTAATATCCTATTTTTAAAAGCCAAAAATAATATGAAAATTCACAACAAACAAATTATCAAATTTTTAAATGAAAACAGCTGCTATTTATTTTATGACACTGTATTATAGTCATCAGGAACAGCCAGTGGGTCCTGGTCTGCCTGGTTGGGCTCCCATCCCTCTTTCAGGGGGTTTCTGAGGGCTGGCAGTGGTATATGAGTAGATTGAACCATGTGGATATTATATGTAGTCATATGTTTTTGTTGTACAGCTTTTATTTACTTTTTCCACTTGGTTCAAAATACAAGACGATATTCTGACGAGTGCCTTTGGGAACACACATTTTTTCCCCTTTGCTTCATGTTCCATCATGGGTAGGCACATCAGTACGCATATGTGTTCACGCATGTGCATGTATGTGTTGGGTATTCACTTGTCCATTCTAGGGGCTGCCTCTGGAACGTCTCTGAATGATTAGGTGGTTGTTGGTCAGATTCAGTTAAGAGGATCCCCTGCAGTTTGACTTTATTTCAGTCCCACTAGCAGGGCAGAGCTATTCTGGCTGACTCCAGGGTGGTCCAGGGCACTCCTGAGCAAGCCCATATAGAGGTGTGCAGCCAGAGCTCTCTCATTCATCATCAGTGACATTGCAACCTGTGCATGAGACAGTTTTTCAGGTTCACAGTGCATGCAGTCATACATGTTAGAAAAAGCCTTTCAAACTAACCTCCATGACCTCTCCCTACACTCCAGAAATCCAGAGCCCCGAAGCCTTAACATGGTGAGGACCCTTTTGCTTGACCTTGCATGCCCACAGCTCAAGCGCCCTTTCACTAACTGTTGCTAAAAACTCTGGTACACACCCTTTCTTAACTGGCTTGAAAGTGGCTGAGAAGAGTAGGAGCAAGTCCCTCCTGTTCCTATTGAGAATAGAAGATCCAAAAAGAATCGTTGTGCAGTATTTCCCCTTTTCCACACAGTAAAACCTACCGAAACCTGCTTATGGGCAGTTAGGCAGATGACTAGAAAATAAAACAGTGTGCAGACAGTGCTCTGTAAATCCCCCCACCAGGAGCGGCCCTGTGCCTGCAACAGGCTGCAGAGCTCCCTCCTCCCTCTGCCTTTCCAGGCTCCAGTCAGCACCACTTGCTTTCCTGGTGCCATTTTTGTGCTCTGCTCAGGTTGTTTGCATCATTATTTCTGTCCTGAAGTCAGCAGCACTGGGGATTGGGCTTAGATTTTTGACAGCGATTTCTGCAAATGTGCACTACAGTGGGAAGACTTGTAGGCACTGTACATAAATCTTAATGATTTCAATGATTATCAATGTCTGTAGCACTCAAAGATGACTTTTTAAAGATTGATTATTGACAGGGTTCTTGGGGAAAAGCCTTTCTAGTTTGAGTCTATCAAGTGATATGATTTGAGGTATTCTGATCCTTCATCTAGGGATGATGTATATGTGAATTAAATTCACAGCACTTTTGTACTCGAGTGGGAGCTCACAAAGAGAAAATGACTGAAGAGAAGACCTTTCTTACAGAATATTAAAAATAGTGTGTTTTCAAGGAAAAAATTATGGGTAAATTCTGACACCACAAGTAATTACGTGTTAGCCATATAAAGTAATTTCAAGTGGGAAATAATTGCTGTCCACTTTAAGTAAAACTATTTTAAAATCAAATGCTCTGCTATTAGTAGTAAATGAAAAAAAATGATTGTACTGTTTCTTTTTTTCCTGCCTAAGCACTGAAATTATGGGAAAGGGCTTATTTAAAGTAGAGATGTATTATTCTGAAATATTTTTTAAAATTCTTAGAAATTCCACTTCAAGAATAGGGATGAATATTTCTTTAGACCCAGAAAATGTTGAAAAGCTGGAATCTCAATGGCTTACTGTGGCCCTTAAAATGGAAACCACACTACTCAGGAGGAGCTCTGGCACTGTGGGAGCTGGCTCCCTCCTGCTCTCCGGTGTCATCACACACCAGCTCTCCCTCACTCTCTCCACTGAAATGGCCCTGACCAGTTTTTAGGTGCTTGTGTCTGAACGTTCTGTCCTGGCACCAGGCCTTTGCATATTCTGTTCTCATCCCAGGGCCATCCGTCCCTCCATTCTTCGCACGTGTCAGCTAAAGCAACCCATCTTCAGGGAAGCTTTTCCTGACCTTAACTAGATTAACCTTAACCTCCATTGCAACCACACACAGAACACCCTCATCATATCTCTGTCCATGAGCTCTTATCAGAGCTGCATTTTTGTAGTTACGTTTGACATCATTTGATTATAACTCTTGACCTCTCTGTAGCCCATAGCTTCTTGAGAGCTGTAACTTAAGCCCAGTTTTGCCTATTATGATATCTCTTGTCTTTCCTGACACCTTAATATAAATTTTGAGAGGAAGCGAAGACAATTAATGTGAAGCCCGCCCTTCTTTAATGGCTAATTTAGATATAAGATAAAGAAATTGCTTTTTTTTTATTGTACTTTAGGTTCTGGAGTACATGTGCAGATCTTGCAGGGTTGTTGCATCGGTACACACATGCCATGGTGGTTTGCTGTCTCCATCCCCCCATTACCTACATCAGGCATTTCTTCCAGTGTTATCCCTCCCCAACCTCCCTGCTCCCCACTGTCCCTCTCCAGCCCCCCAACCCCCAACATACCGCAGTGTATGTCTTGTTCCCCTCCCTGTGCCCATGTGTTCTCATTATTCAACACCCGCCTATGAGTGAGAACATGTGGTGTTTGGTTTTCTGTTCTTGTGTCAGTTTGCTGAGAATGATGGTTTCCAGATTCATTCATGTCCCTACAAAGGACACAAACTTGTCATTTTTATGGCTGCATAGTATTCCATGGTGTATGTTTGCCACATTTTCTTTATCCAATCTATCATCGATGGGCATTTGGGTTGGTTCCAGGTCTTTGCTATTGTGAACAGTGCCGCAATGAACATACATGTGCATGTGTCTTTATAACAGAACCATTTATAATCCTTTGGGTATATACTTAATAATGGGATTGCTGGATCAAGTGCAATTTCTATTTCTAGATCATTGAGGAATCACCACACTGTCTTCCACAATGGTTGAACTAATTTACACTCCCACCAACAGTGTATAAGTGTTCCTGTTTCTCCACATCCTCTCCAGCATCTGTTGTCTCTAGATATTTTACTGATCACCATTCTAACTGGTGTGAGATGGTATCTCAATGTGGTTTTGATTTACATTTCTCTAATGATCAGTGATGATGAGCATTTTTTCATATATTTGTTAATAGCCTACCAACCAAAAAAAATCCCAGTCCAGACAGGTTCACAGCTGAATTCTACCACAGGTACAAAGAGGAGCTGGGACCATTTCTTCTGAAACTATTCCAAACAATACAAAAATAGGGAATCCTCCCTAACTCATTTTATGAGGCTAATGTCATCCTGATACCAAAACCTGGCAGAGACACAACTATAAAAGAAAACTTCAGGCCAATATCCATGATGAACATTGATGCAAAAATCTTGAATAAAATACTGCCAAACCGAATGCAACAGCACATCAAAAAGCTTATCCATCACAGTCAAGTAGGCTTCATCCCGGGGATGCAAGGCTGGTTCAACATACACAAGTCTATAAACATAATTCACCACATAAACAGAACCAAAGACAAAAACCACGATTATCTCAATAGATGCAGAAAAGGCCTTCAACAAAATTCAACAGCCCTTATTCTAAAAACTCTCAATAAGCTAGGTATCGATGGAATGTATCTCAAAATAATAAAAGCTATTTACGACAAACCCACAGCCAATATCATACTGAATGGACAAAAAATGGAAACATTCCCTTTGAAATCTGGCACTAGACAAGGATGCCCTCTCTCACCACTCCTATTCAACATAGTATTGGAAGTTCTAGCCAGAGCAATCAGGCAAGAAAAAGAAATAAAGGTATTCAATTAGGAAAAGAGGAAGTTAAATTGTCTCTATTTGCAGACGCCATGATTGTATATTTAGAAGACCCCATCATTTCAGCCCCAAATCTCCTTAAGCTGATGCACAACTTCAGCAAAGTCTCAGGATACAAAATCAATGTGCAGAAATCACAAGCTTCCTATACACCAATAACAAACAGAGAGCCAAATCATTAGTGAACTTCCATTTGCAATTGCTATGAAGAGAATAAAATACCTAGGAATACAACTAACAAGAGATGTGAAGGACCTCGTCAAAGAGAATGACAAACCACTGTTCAAGGAAATAAGAGAGGACACAAACACATGGAGAAACATTCCATGCTCGTGGTTAGGAAAAATCAATATCGTGAAAATGGCCATACTACCCAAAGTAATTTATAGATTCAATGCTATCCCCATCAAGCTACCACTGACCTTCTTCACAGAACTGGAAAAAAACCACTTTAAACTTCGTATGGAACCAAAAGATTGCCCACATAGCCAAGATAATCCTAAGCAAAAAGGCCAAAGCTGGAGGTATCATGCTACCTGACTTCAAACTATACTACAAGCCTACAGTAATCAAAACAGCATGGTACTGGTACCAAAACAGAGATATAAACCAATGGAAGGAATTGCTTCTAAAACACTTGGTGTGTTCAAATAAGGGCTTTATGTTTTGATGCAGTAGATGATGTGATCAAGAAATTTTCTTCTGTAGTTATTTGTAGAATTACAGTTTCCACTATTAAGCAACAATAACATGTTCACTGTGTTCTGAGTGGAAGAGAAATGTTTGGGATGCAGTTCTTGTTGCTCTGAAGCATTTTTTTTTTTTTTTGCTACTGTGGATGGTGGGGAATAATTAAATGCCATGAAAATTGAATTTCCACAAAATTGATGTAGTGACAAAACATCTTTCACTAAATCACTCAAAATGGCAAAATTTAGAAATGGAAAACAGATGAACAGTTCAAGGGGTTATGGATGAGGCTGGGGTGGGATGGCTGGAGGAAGGTGAGTGTGGTTTTAAAAGGGAAGTGTGAGAGATCCTTGTGGAAAGGGAATTGTTTTATAACTTGATTGTGGTGGTGACTCATGTTAGGGTGCAGCTACTGGTGAAAGCAAAACTATCCTTCCAGTTTGGAAAGGATGGTTTGACCACTCATTCTAATTAGAATGAGGACACAGGACATTAAGTTCCTTGCAACATCTATTTCTCTAGGACTTAGATTTTATGCGTATAATATTTAGATCTGGATTAAAAACAAATGTTACAGGAGCTTTGAAACCCAATTTTATTGATCTGTAGACTTGAAGAGGAAAAACAGGCTAACATGGAGAACTGACAGAAGGTTGGAGTAGAATTCCAGATATGAACCCTTTGACAAAAAGAACCCTTCAACACACCTTCTTGAATGGGCCAGCTCTCAGTCACTAGAATGTGGGTGTTCTTGTTACATCAATTCTAGACAGAATGAGCCATGAGGCTTCCCTCTTCTGTGGATGGGTGTCAGCCTCAGTCCTAATATCTGTCTCTGCCTTTTGAATTCTTTAGTAATTCTCAACAATAGATGTTCAGGGTTTAACTGCATACAGTTTTGTTTCTAGGTTTAGAACATACTTAAATTAGTAGATTTTTATTCGCCCTGGGAAGTCAGACTAGTAGCTGTTTGCATTGATAGTTCGTATTTACATTTAGAATTTCAAAATTTAAACGATTGTGTGTAGATATCTTTTTAGACTTTAGCTTCGTTAAAAAGTTGAGAATTTTGCATTTAAATACTTGCCAGGTCAGTAGCCTACCATTGCTAATTGTAAAATTTAATCTGTTCTTGAAGTAAAGACTTAATTGTCTTGAAAAAAATTAATTTAGTTTCAAAATAAAATCCAGCTCAATTTATCATTTTTTTAAAATAAATGAATTTCAGTTGCTTTTCAGTATGTTCCTACTAGTTCAGTTTTTCTAGTAATGTAGTACCTGTGGCTTTATGATAGGAAGAACAGAAGTATCTGTTAAGCCATGTGTTTTACTTAATGTCACAAATGCGCTCTTGTGTTCTTAAGATATAATTCTCGAGTATTCTCTAGAACTGATTATTAGGCTTTAGAAAAACGAAGAATTTCTAATAATGTAACCACTTTTTTGTCCTTTTCTAAAGAAATTACTTTCTAAGTCATTCTAGCTTAGTGCTTTATATAAGTTGAATGGTAATGTAATCACTTCCAATGTTGAAAACTAAGAACATCTTGATGGCTTCTAAATTTGACCGTTAGAAGATAATTATATTTTTATATTGTCTTATTTAACCAGAAAACCTAAAATCAAAATGTATTTTATGAGAAAAGTCACAGTAAAGGACTTCATAAACTAATACAAATTGAGCATTTCAAGTTTGAAGATCTGAAATCCAAAATGCTCTAAAATCCAAAACTCTTTGAGTATCAACATGATGCTGAAAGCAAATGCTCAGTGAAGCATTTGGGGTTTTTCAGATTTGGGGTGCTCTATCAGTAAGTATTATGCAAATATTCTCAAATCCTCCAAAGTCTGAAATCTGAAACACTTCCGTTCCCAAGCATTTCAGATAAGGGAAATTCAGCCTATATTGTATTGTATATATTATTCATGTATGTATAATACTGAAATAAATAAGAGTACATGACAAAGACAAAAGGAAAGCAAAACCAATGTTTTTATGTCCTTGTAACTAAAGTACAAAAGGGACAAGGTGATATGTTATGTATACTTCTGTTGAACTGACATCATTTTAAATTATATCTGATATTTCATGTATCTGTTATGACACATTTATTTAATGTTTACATTAATTTTGAAACAAGCTAAAATAACTTACTGAATCTCAGAAAATATAGAGAAGGATATATTCTGAACATTTTCTGAATGTTTTTATGTTCCTCAGATGCCTTCCTTTGATATTAGGTTATTAAACAAGAAACTGCTGACTTTCCTAACACGTTAGTCTTTGAGTATGATTTGCACTTGTTATGCACGTTGATGATGTTTCAGATTTCAGCTGAGCTCCACCTGCTTTTAAAAGCACCTTGTTCCATAGCCTCTCAATAAATAATGTTAGACAATGGCTCTGAACTTACAAAAAGCTTTGGATTTGATAATCTAGCAGTCAGTGTTCTTTTGTGAATTATCTCTTCATGCTCTCACAAGGAAGAGAACTGCCATTAGCTTCATCTTAGAGTTGAATAGATGAAATAACTAACAACTACATAGGCAGTGTCAGAGCAAAGGCTGGCATTCACAATCCAGAAATCTCTCTCCATGGCTTTGCTTACTTAATTTTACCACGTCTGCTTATTTCCAGAACAAACAAGGAGGCCCTCATTTTTGGGCAGGACGATGGATTAAGTGTTCAAATGTGACACTACTGACAACTGGCATATTTTATTTCTAGCCTTGTGAACAAATTTGCCCCTTCTTTATTCTACACTAAGTCCTTAGTACCAGTATTCCAGGATCGCTATATAAGTTCAAAGGAGGAAGAATTTAAGCCTGGCCTGAGGGGGAGAATGCTGCTGTTTTACAGACACTACCACATATATTTGTCTCCTTTCACTTTATGAATCCTTGTGTGTGTGTGAAAAGAGTATGTTACAATGCCAGTATCCTTTCTAGGTTACGTACATGTCAACCCTGCCCTGATATTCACAGCTCAATCAGATATTTGGAGTGACCACTGATGAGATGACTTTCCTTTTTAGGTTGTGACCTGCCTAAAAACTTCTGATAGGACGGCTGCCTCAGTCTTGATTTCTGTGCCCCAGGCTTATTGGGGTATAAAAGCAGGAATTGAAATTAGGCCTTGCTAATTTTCATAAACTGCATAGATGTTGAAGAGACTGAAATGTAATGCTTGTCATTTTATAAAAGTGAGATTTAATAAAAAAGCAGAATATTAGCTGAAGGATAGAGCTGTCTATATGTTCACTAGTAAAATATGCTTCTATTTTATAGAATAAAAAGCACATTAGTAGTGTGATTTATGTGTAGGTAAGACAGCGTCTTAGAATTTAAAAGTAAAATAAAAATAGTTGTTTGGAAGAGAAAATGGTTCTGAGTGTGTGGTTCATTCTTTTTTGTATTGGAATTTAAGATGTGCTTGCAGCAGTGAGTTCTTAGCCGAAAAATAAGTCTGGCTTTTGATTTACATGTGTGTCAGAGACATTACTTGCTTTATAACATTTCAGACAGATAGATATAGATAGATATGTGTGTCTATTTTATACATTTAAATATAATGCCGTACTTCATTCTCAATTTAGAGGTATTCCTCCTCTTACCTATGACTTTGCTGTGCAAGTATTTAAGTTTTTCTTATCCTGCTGAACTTTGATGAGCACTAAAGGATGTTTCCAGCCAGTTCTCATGTGTTAAGCTTCAGGGTTGCTCTCTTACCTCAAAGAGGCTGTGCAGCCACACCTGCAGGAGGTAAAGGTGATGCCAAGCGAGTCGCAGATGGGCCCAGGACAAGGACTTGACATTTTGCATCTGCCTTTCCTGTTGCCTCACCCAGCTAAGTCCCCCAAAGTTGGACAGTGGCAGATATTCTGCTTTCCATTAAGTGTGTATCTCTTGTCGTGGTTGTTATTAAGTAATGTTCTTCGAAACAGCTTTCTATATTTAGACACCATTGATGAAAACATCTTTCTAAAATGTGGCAGCCATCCCAGGCTTGATGGCAAGGGTGTGTGGCTTACTATGTCATGAGTCCTGGCATCAGGAAATAAGGTGCTCACTGACTGGTGGCCTGACTTGCAGAAATTTGCTGTACCTTTTTCAACTTTGTTTTCTCTGTGTTAACTGCAGATCATTGTGCATATTCTCACAAAGATAACCTGGAAATACAAATACAGGATCTCATTTAGCAGGAAGGCTTGGTGAGTGTGTGTGTGTGTGTGTGTGTGTATGTATACGCACGCGTGCACATGTGTGTGTGTGTCAGGGGGGTAATTGTAGTGAATTACATTTTCTGATTTATGTAGGGCTAACAAGAACCATTTTTTTCAGGTTTTAGTGAAAATCCATTCTTAAATGTTTCATGGTGCTCCATTGCCTAATAAATATAGAACATTGAGCACAATTGAGTCTCAATTAGTGAATAAGAACCTAGCAGGACCTGAATACTAGTGGACTTTTTAGGCTGTTAAACAGAAAGCACAGGTGATCAGGCCAAAACAGGATCTGTACTGGAACTTACTTTTCTGAGTCAGCAGTAATAAGACCTCACAGATGGGATGGGACACACAGGGAGTTGTTCTGATTTATTAGAAAGATAAAGTGGATCTAATATTAATGGTGGTGGAGGTGAGGTCTCCAAGTAGATGAAGTCAAATAAAGGAAAAGATAAGACATGTAAGTTGTATCAGTTAGGGTCAGGTTTATCCGCATATGACACAAGATTCAAAATAATTTTGGTTTGAGCAAGATAGAATTTCTTTCTCTTCTGTAAAATAAATCTGGAAATAGGTAGTCCAGGGCTTTTATGGCATGGGGTTAGGAACCCAAGCTCCTTCTATTTTATTTCTCTGCCAACTGTAGTTCAGTGCTTCTACCTCATGTTCCAAAATGGCTGCTTGAAATCCAGTCATTATGTCAGTGTTCCTGTCAGTAGGAAAGAAAAGTAGCCAAAGAAGAGCTAGTCCCTTTTCAAATAGTAGTTTCCAAAGGATGCACACAATAGTTCTGCTTACATCTCCCGAGTCAGAACTTAGCCATGTAGTCCCACCTAGCTGCAAGAACGGCTGGGAAAGGTCATGTTTCTTCCAGGGGCCATGTGTTCCACTTAAGTAATTGAGTTATATTAAGATGAAAAGAGAGAGTATACACAGGGAACCATCCAGCAGTCTTGGCCATGAACCTTGGGGAGAAAAGGTGATTGTGGTGTCATGGAAATGACAACTATTTGTAGGATTGCCTCAGTCTCACTATTTTTAAAGCATGGATGCAGAACTTAACAATGTCTAAGATCACTCCCTCCTCAAACACTCTGGCTTCTATCCTCCTAAAAGTGGGTTATCAAAACAAGACTAAAGTGATTTGTGATTTTGGTTATTTGGGGTTTAGGTACATCAAGGACTAACTCTTAAGTGAGTGATTGGCCTGTGAGGAGAAAACTTACCCAGCAAATTGAAGCATTTAAACTGAATAAAATGGTGTAATAAATTAAAAGATTAGTCAGACCTGATATTTCATCGAGAATTAAATGTTGTCAATATCCAGTTCAATGTCTTCTTCAATTTAGGACTTTGACTCTGCCTGAAATCAGCATTATAATTTATTATAATAAGATTCAATTCCACACTCAAGCTTGAAACCCTTCAAGAAGATAAAATTACAAAGAGAGACCCAGATGTGAGGATTGTTTATCTCAATTAAAACTTGAGTGATCTACCAAAGGCCAGGAACTGTATGAGACAGAGACTTTACCAAGCTACTGTGGAATTACAGACAAGTACACGAAACCACACAAAGGTGTGATCATGCAATGATTAAAACGTGTAAAAAGTAAAGAAGGACATTTTAAGAACTTTTAAACAAGGGGTTCTGCATTTTTACTTTATATTGGCCCTGAAAAGTATGTAGTAATCCTAGGTAAAATAAAATTAATCATAAAATCACTTTTTAAAAATAGATTTTTCCTCTTCATTCTTTCATTCATTCTTCCATGCAACATATATCTCATGTACCTAGGATGTGCCAGGCACCTTTATATAGGCACTTAATTCTTATATCTGGGACTTGTTTGTGCTAGTTGTAAAATAATTTCATCTTTTTTTATTGTAGACTTTTCTTTAATAACTTACTTTTCTTTATTGATATTTGGTATGTTAAAATCAATATCTCTGTGGCCTCAATTATTTCCTTTTTTGAGTCATCTGTTCTACTCTAAGGATTTGTTTATGTTTGCAAAGAGAAATTGAGAAAAGATGCTGTTATTTGGCAATTTCAAGTTCCAGGATATGTAAGTAATAAAGCCAAAAGTGCTTGTCTGCCTGAATTCTCCAATCACTTGTTTCTATTATGAAGTCCATTTTGTTTTCTCTTTAGGTTAAATGTTAATGATTTGAAGGAAATAAACTAAAATTCAGAAGATTGTATGACACTAAATATTTTATAATTGGTTTACCTTCACATTTTAATGTATGCATTTGCTTATAAAGCTCCAGTCGTTTGATCTGTTTCCCATCTGTAATTTCCATATGTCAGTGGAAGGGTTTACTAATCCAAGATATTGGGACCTTTTAGTACTATGTTAAACATCTTTCATTTCCTTAGGAAAAAATTATAGTTCAGGATGAATGATTAGGGTGGAAATGGCATATTGATTCTCTCCTGGAGAAGGTTAAGATGATGAATTATTTGAGAAGATTATCCCTTCTGAGAAGATTATCAGTGGGTCAGTCCTGCAGTCAAAGGAATTACATTGCTCTTCTTACTTTTATTTTGTACCTTAAGTAACCCTGGATTTAAAAAAACCTCCCCTTGTCTATTTCCTGAAATTAAAATTGCAAAAACATATCTTTGATAAGAATTAACCTTCTAGGCTTAAACTTAGACTTAACCTAGACTTAAATTCAAATTTTAATTGAGATTTTAAAATCTCTCCTCCCTATATGAATATTTTGATGTTTAGGTGGCATTTTCCTGTTCTATTCTATTCAGGAAATATGGACTTCTACACCCTGTAGAAGACAAACTGTAAACTGTGACATTGTACTTGCAAGGCAGTCTGATTTCACTTGATTTTATATTAATTAGAAGGAAAAAAAAAGCCTGCAAGTTAACAGTTGTTCCTTCCTAGTTCCTCCTTAAATCAGTCTTTCTGATTTAATGAAAAAAATCTACTTCATTTATCCCAGATGGTTCCACGCTACCTAGGAACACAGTGATATGCCTACACCATTTATTTTGCATAATGCAACATATTGCATGTTTGGGTGTATTCTTAATGTATTCTGTTTACCTCTGAGATGATCAAGAAACCAATTTCCTGACCACAAAAGAAGAAGGTCCCCTGGCAGTTTGCACGTTTCTATTTACTGTTTTACCCTTGAGAACTCCTTCACACTGTTCAAGCTTCAACATTTAAAAAGCCAGTGAGCCATCAGAACCAGAAAAGGAGCTTGCATGCCCTGTTCATTAGTGTGTCATGGTTGTTCATAATGAAATTATGGAATCTGAAAGTATTTTATGCCACAGGAACAGGGTCGGGTTAGGACTGTGAGAACAAGTGATATACAAATAAAAGATCAGCCAAACTACATTCTGTTTTGCATTCTAAAATTACCCTCAATTTGCCTGATAAAGATGTGTTCTCCATTGATTAGGGGCTTTATGTTTAATTTAGCTTATGGTAGGGATTGAGGTTTTCTCATAATACCAACATAGTCCATGCCATGTGGACAAGAACTTCCCCTCTGCATAGTATTGTAGCACTTGGGTGGGTTAAATGGAAGGGTTTGTCCCTTTATCTCAGCAGGGCAAATGATGATTATTTATGGCCAGTATTTCATGAAAAATTAAATTCCTGAGATTTACATTTTATAAGGATTAACTGTTTGCAGAGTAAGTGTTAAATGCTTGTGCCTGGCCAACATCTTTCCAGTCTAGAAATGGAAACAGTTCACTCTTCCTTCACTGACAACCATTCAGCCTCTTTGTGCCTCAATTATATTTTCAGCCAATAACAGGATCTCAGAATCTTATTTTTGAGGCTCTATTCACATATTATCTAATTCTGATTTTAGAAAATTTGCATTTTTTGTTATAAGCTGAAAGTAATTTAAAACAGAAAAACTGACCCTGAAATCCAATATTATTTGTACATCATAAAGTCTAAATTTATTCTTTAAATAATGAAAAATAAAAGAATATGCCTCTTTTGTAATGCAAAGACTAATGGACAATAAAACATAAATATTTATGGGTGATTATAAAGGAATGAGGTTTCATTCTCTTTACTCCCAGGGGAAGGAGATTTGCTGTCCGTCCCTTCATAATCACAGTCATTTCCATCTGAAACATTCATAGGCAGTAACAGAGAAAAAAAATAACAATACTCCATTGCAATAGCCATTAGGCAACATGTGTTCTCCACTTATATGTGGGCTAAAAAAATTGCTTTAGTGTGGTAACAAAGAAAGCAGTCTGTGTGGATATCTGTCATTATTGCTTTGTGCTGACCATCAGTGACTTTGGAAAGCATTGTGGCATTGGAGGGCTACAGTAGTTCCAGCATTTTGTTAGATTGCTGGACATATTGATCTCACTAATGATTGCTTTTGAGAAAGACAATAGGGTGTTGCTAACAGAATCAGACTTTTGGCCTTATGTACACATGACCAACAAATGCCTGGAAATATAAGCTGTTATTTAGGGTCTCAACAATAGGTTTCCTTTTTTTTTTTCTAGAAACTCACAGCAGAGGTTTGCTTATATCCTGTTGTGGCTGCTGAGCATGTATTTAAATAACACACATTTTAAATTTATAATTTATTTAAACATTAAAATACAACTATAATAGAGATAGGTTGGCCTTGGAATGAGCTCAATAGCCATATGTATTTATATGTTCTCTTTACATATTTAGTGGGTTTGAAATTTACAGTCCCAATTTGGTTATAAAGAGAATTTTCATTTTTTTTTCTATAGATAAATTCAACTTGGTCATCAGTCATCATTTCTGTGGGTAAGAGAGAATATGATTTTGCTACTTCAAGGTAGCTCAGTTTCTGCAGGGTTGAAAATATTGTCTTTTGAGTAAATATTCAATGAGTTCATTTTTTTTCCATTTTATTTATATGCAGATTTCAAACTCCCTAACTGTACTGTTCTTCTCTGTCAGGTTTTCTCTTCCTTGCTCCCCATTGGCTCTTGGTCAGGAGACAGACTTCTGCAGCATCATGATGGAGGGCAAGAGGTTCACGTTCTGTCCTCCAGGCCTCACTGCACTGACACGTCTCATCCAGCTTAGTGTTTGCTATCAACCTTTATTGTCCCAGCGCTCCCTACTGTGGTGTCCATCATCTGTTCTCTTGGAGCAGCTGGTACACAGAGCCTGGCCAGGGTCTTCGTCCACTTGGGCTGCTCTAATGTTAGACTGGGTAATTTGTAAACAACAGAAATTTATTTCTCACAGTTCTAAAGGCTGGGAAGCCCAAGGTCAAAGGCTCACTCTCTGCTTCATGCACCTCTAGCCATGTCTTCAGATGGTGGAAGGGGAAAACAAGCTCCCTCAGGCCTCTTTTATAAGATCACTGATCCCATTCACAAGGGCTCCACCCTCATGACTTACTCACTTCCCTACAGGCCACACGTCTTAATACTATCACATTGAGGATTAGGTTTCAACATATGAATCTGGGGCACACCAGCATTCAGACCATGACAACAGCTCTTCATGAGGGCTTGGCCATCTCCATATCTCTGCCTACACTGGCACTGCAGCTTCCCTGCAATCCTCCTCCTCTCTGTGGACATTCACTCCTGAGTTTCTGCTACGGAGTCCCCGGCAGGAATGGTGGCTCTTTACTCTCAACTGTCTTCTGTTGCCTTAGAGAGATTGTGGGGAGAGTTTCAGGTTTCTCCCATGCCAGTACACATGGGTGGGGAGAGGTGGGTCATCTCATTCATCTCTCTTTCTAGACTTGCTCAGCCATCATTTTCGCTCTCTTATGGCCACCCATGTCGGTGCAGAGAACAGGTTGGAGGAGGAAATAAGAAGTTCACTTTGGCCTAAGATCTTACATTTGGGATAGCTAATAAGCATACGGTGGAGAAGGCAGTTGCGGATATAATTCTAGAATTTAGGGAAGACTTTTGAGTTGGAGATAATTTGAAAGTCAGCAGCCTTTAAGTCATACTTAAAGCTATGAGACTAAGATTGCAAAGGAAGTGCATGTAGATGAAAACTAAGGAGATAAAATGAGTTCATAGAAAAAAACTGAAAAGTTACTGGACATAATAATAATTTAAAGAAAAATATTAGAGGCCCTAAGGCTGGGTGGGATATTCAAGTTTTACTCATTTGTGAAAGTTGTAGGAAATAGATCGAAAAGGGCAGGCATTTCTCCTTATCCCCAGCCAATCTCAGAACCCCCCTTTTCACCAAGGTTTGGAATCCATCAGTAGTCTACACAATGCTTTCTCAGTAGGTTGAAACTGGAACGTGTAACGAAACTTATATTCCAAACAGATACAGACTTTGCGATGAGCTAGGTGGCAGTTGGTTCAAATAAACAGGTAATCCTACTTACTTCCTGGGATCGTCTTTAAAACACTCACCTGTGACTCGCGGACTGGAATAGGTCTCCTTCAGTCAAACATTGGATAAGTTTAACCCTTGGTACAGGACTGCCTGTCACATCGTGAAGAAGCTCCAATATGTGCTCAGATGAGAACCCTGAGCTACACCTTCTATGAAGGAACCTAGAGTCAAGGAAACCCACCACTATTATCTCCCAGGATCCCTCAGAATCCCCTGTGCACTCTTGCTTGCTTGGTTTTCCAAGAAGAAATAAGATACAAAATTTCGAATGTGATGACCATGGGTTTTTTAGGATCCAAGGGTCTTGGCCGCGCAAAAAAGGTCAAGTCCTAGAGCTTGCTGTCTGCAGCACCCGGGTGCTTGGCTGTGGTCCTTCGTGAGAGTCCTTGGTTTGTTTAGATGGCCTCATATTTGTAGAATTTACAATGAACTACTGGGCATTTGGCTTATAGGTCTGATCACGTTGAATGCCAAACAACATAAATGCTATAAAATTTAAAGTTTAAAATTGTTTAATTTGTTTAAAGCGTTTGTATTCATGAAACTCAAATTTGTTGGAATTTGTTACTTTGCCAGTTTTTGTTTGGTGATACCCCACTTTCCCAAATGACCACATTGCTTTTTTTTTTCTTCCCAGATTTAAAGTGAATTGTAATGAATTTTTAAAAGAATTTTGGAATAACCTTTGAGAATCCTAGGAGATATTCTATGAATTGCAAAACCAGAATTAGGAATTATGATCTAAAGCAGAGTTTTTAAATCTTAACCCTACTGGGGTTTGGGGCCAGATAATTCTTCGCTATCTGAGCTGTCCTGTGAACTGTAGGATGTTGAGCAACATCCCTGGCCAGTACTCTCAGTGGCACTCCAGCCCAGCTGTGGCAGTCAAAAGTATCTCCAGATACTGCCAGATGTTGCTTGGGGAAGCAAAATCACTCCCAGTTGAGAATCATAGCCAAAAGGACAGAATTCTTTTAAAAAAAGTTTCTTCTCAATTGAAACGTATTTAAGACATTCTAATTTATATGGGTAGATTTTAAGTCTCTCCAAAACCTTATCATTTTTCCTGTCTTTTGTGGGAGTGTTACGGACTTGAGGGTTTAATTGACCAAATCACATTGGATGTGAAACATGGGA
Source organism: Plecturocebus donacophilus (assembly GCA_004027715.1). Classification (NCBI taxonomy): domain Eukaryota; kingdom Metazoa; phylum Chordata; class Mammalia; order Primates; family Pitheciidae; genus Plecturocebus; species Plecturocebus donacophilus. The sequence goes on from PVKP010020902.1 coordinate 21,530, forward strand.
AAATCTGGTGGCATTTTAGAAGATTTAGTAAGACTATGTAAATTAAAGTGGAGCACCAGCATTTAAATAAATTAGGGCTCGGCCACAGAAGTGGATTTTTGGAAAGATGCAGTGCAGTGATATGTGAGCTCTCCAAGCAGAAGCTGCCTTGACTTCCTACCGACCACTGTTTAATTACAGAAAACTGTGCTATTGATTAAGAATCTTTACCAGGCATTCAGAAATTTCTGTAGAGTACTTTGTGTTCATTATTTTAATAGTCCAAAGCTCAAAATATAAAATAATAGATGGATATTGATGGCCAATTCATGAAGAGACAGTCAAATTAGTGTTATTCCACTGGAAGGAAAGGTTAAAACCTAAAAGATTAGAAAGAAAAGAAAACACATCTCTGATTATCATCCAAAAAATACCTCTGCATTAACCATATCAGAGGACAGTTTAACCTGGGTTAATATAATATGATCCAAAGTAAATGTATGGAAATGGAAAGAAATGAACACAAATATAAAGGGAGTTAAGATTTTAGTAGATCAGTTTCTTGCCTACATTTTTTTTTTCCAAAAGAGGTTTTGGGGGCAATGCCATTGGAAATACATAATAGCAACAGTGGTAATAACTATGGAGAGAATCCTCCCTAAAGGAAAGAAAGGGATGGATGACTGAGGAGGTGTTTATATCTCCTATTCTCAGCAAACTAAATATTAGACAGTATTGCTGTATGTTCTCGACAAATGGAATTTTCTAGGGAAAAAGGATAGGAAGTAAATATATTTCTTAAACAATTAAAAACAAACTTTGAAAATTTGGTGATTTTGTTCTTATTTGAAAATATGAAAATACATTTGGTGTGCAACAGTATTCTAGTAGGTACGCTGCCTTGTAGCAGCTCATGTATGTTTTCAGATTTTCTGGTTTATCTCACATGGTCTTTAAAAACAGCTAAGCTCTTTCATTTTAAACTATCTGAAGGATTTTTTTTTCCTTAGTTAGAGGGGAAATTTTAGGGATGAGTTATAAATAAGCTCTTTAAGAACTAGTAACAGTTGTTGTGTTCTTAGGCACCAATTCTGTGTAGGCGTTTCAGGTGGACAAAACTTATCCAAAAATCAGAACATAAACTGTGTTAAATGAAGGGAAAGCTTTCTCATTGTTAAAATTGGTTAACTACTTTGTCTTTGGCTGGTTTCCAAATGAAGATGTTCTTTAAGAAAAGAAAAGTGATTTTTAATGACTTTGAATATTTCTCTGTAAAACCCTCTTCGAAGAGGTTGAATAATTTATGCATCTTTAATATTGGAGAGGGAAGTTATTCCTTGAAGGCCAACTTTTCCTAAGCACTTTGTCGTGGTTGATTGATCTCTCCACTCAGAACCAGAGGCCTCCATGAGGCATGCAATTCAGTGGGTCACGTAACCCCAGTACCTCTAAAGCACACAAATGGGTCATGAACACTGACATATACACAATATTAATTTTAATTGCCAAGCACAAGTATCATAAATAACCCTAAGATAAAGAAAAGTAGAATGTGGGGCAAAGATAGAAGTTATACTTCACTAAAAGCAGATTAATAAGTTGCAAATCTTACATAGGCAAATCTTAAGATGTTAAGGTCATTCAGTTTGGAAAAGTGCATGAACTTTTTCCTGGGAGAATTGGATGTTTATGGGCATATGTGGACATCTGTCTATACCATCAGGTAAATCTATAACATGTGACACAGTGCTTTGTTGATTTTCTATTTTCTTGAAGTTAAGGTTTATCCAAACTCAGTGTTTTGCTCCAGGTCACAGGTCACTGGCTTGTAGGCTTCCCTTGAGTGTGGTGGCCACCTCTGGCCCAGTCAGTTATGAACAGGGAGTCAGAGTTGGTTGCATGATATGGAATTTGGCTCTTGCAAGTGGGACAGCGTCCTTGAGAGGGATGTCCGGTGGAACCTCTGGCCTCCTTAGCACTCTCATGCACCTGTCTTCTGAAGCAAGTATCATTTTCCACAGTTGTATTCTCTTTAACATAGAAATATTCATAAGAGGTTTTTAAAGCCTAACTGAAAAACAACTAAATGTTCATTTGATTTAAAGTTATTTCAGAATATCCTGAAAAAAAATTTATCTTGCCCGTGGTTGAACTGTTTCTATAGCATAGAGTTGGAAGGTGTTGAACTAATTTACAATCTTCCAGATGAAAAGCTATGGCAAGTCTTCCTCTTTCTTGCAATTTCAAAAGGCTCGGAGACCGAGTGTCGGGGAGAGAGCTGGTAATGAGTGATGCTGTGAAATCATAGCTGTATTCTCTCGATGGGCCTGGGGGTCACAGTGCTGCACTGGAACATCTGTTACCTAGTACTGGGTACCCCCATCAGCCATGGGTGGCAGCAGGTGCCCTGCCAGTGTGTCTGTTATCTCCATAGGTGACAAGAGCAAATGATCCTTCTCAGGGACCCACAGAACTGACAACCTGGCCACAGTGGCATGAGGGCTGGGGTGGGGGCAGCTGCTGCTTGTGTCATCACCTACCAAGGTTCCTGGGGACCCTGAGCCTGCCCATTGTCACACTAGATACCAGCCTGGGTGCCAATAGGTTGCAATTGCAGAAAGCTGGTTTCCTGATGCCAGTGCTTCGAAGCACTAGTAGGCAAAGCATTGCCATTTTTAATCACCAGAGAAATGGTTCTGGGGCAAGAGCTCCTCACTTTGCCTGCCTCAGGGTTAGGATTTAGTGGTTTTGAGGAGATTTGTTTAATATGTATGATTAATGGATCAAAACAAACTCTTACTCGGTTACCAGGGCTGATTACTGTAATAATAAATTCATATGAGTGATTTTAATAGGTTTTCTAATAAATGATTTTAAAAGGCACTTTGAAATTTCTGTTATATGTGGAGCTTTTCCATAAATCATAACTCACTACTCTGTGCGTGTGTGTTTACTGAAGCGTTGGAACAGGACATTTTTGATAAACATTTTTTTCTTGCTGATAATAGAAAATAACTAACAGATATTCTTGTGGTATGGTTAAATATTCCTAAGAAAGTGCTCTCACATTGTACATGCTTTTATTATACTGTAATGAGTTAAGAAGGATTATGGGGTGGACTCCATTTTCCTCACTTCCCTTGGCCCCTGCTTAGGTTAGTTAAATATGTGTACCTCTTCCTCCCTTAGGGGCCCCTCCCTGGGGGCTACTGTTAAAGATATTCTTCCTAGTCCAAGATCTCTGAAAACGAAGGTTTAAACGTCTACAGCTTGGAGTGGACTGAGCCTGAGACTAAGTTCTAAGACAAAAATCTGGGAGTCATCCTTATCTCTCTTTCTTACCCAGTGTCCCATCCACGAGGACAGGTTGACACTAACTTCAAAATACAGCCAAAACGTGGCTGTTCAGCACCAGTTCTGCTTAGGCCTCTTTATTTTCATCTCTACAGTCTCCACTGATGACTGGTGCTTGCAAGGGACTCTCTGTAAAATATGCTTAATGTCTAAGGCATTCATAACTGCATGTGTAACATGTATGTAGTTTAGTAAAACTATGTTGCATTACTCATCCTTAAGTCCTCAAGACCATCCCAGGCAAAATCAATCATTTCCTCCTCTGCATCACCTTCATACTTTGTACAATACGTCCCTGTTACTCATTCAGCAAACATTTTCTGAGAACCTACTATGTGCTAGGTTCTTCGCTAGATTCTTAGGATACATCAGAGAGAAAAGAGGAAAAAAGTTTGCCTTTGTCAAGTTTACTTTTTAGCAGAAGACAACAAATAGTAATAAATATAATAAATAAGTACATGCTAGTGGGTGATTAGTATGAAGGAAAGAAACCTGAGAGTGTGAGTTCAGGAATACCAGAATAAGTTGGAAATTTAAATTGGGTGAGAAGGTTGAATTAAGTGAAGATTTGGAAAAGGTGGAGAAATTAACTAACAGACATCTGGGAACAACCAGTGTGGGGGGCCCTAAGGTAGGAACAGACTTAGTGAGTTCCAAGAGTAGCATCAAGGCCAGTGCAGCTGAAGGGGAGGGAGCAGGGGGGAGAGTAGCAGGAGATGAGCTGGCAGATGATGAAGGGGAACCGTCTAGGATCTGAGAGCCACAGAAGGCACTTTAGCCTTACTCTGTTTGAGATGGGAAGCCAGTGGAAAGTTTTGAGCAGAGTATGATAGAAGCAGCGTTATGTGTTAATCACATCCATCTGGGTGTCGTCTTCTGTAGGTTTATTGCATGATACAGGCAAGATGTGAAGACGAGTTGTACCAGGGAAGGTGCAGAGCAGGTGCTGAGGAACAGCCAAGTTCTGGCTCCAGTTTGAAGTCTGTGCCAACAGGGCGTCCTGATTGGATGTTGGGGTATGTGAGAGAGAGTCAAGGATGATTACCAGGGTCTCGATCTGAACAACTGGAAGGATGGAGTTGTCATCAACGGAGATGAGGAAAACAGCAGGGGAAACAGGAGACACATTTGGGGGTAGGGTCAGAAATCAGAAGTTCTGTTTTGGGCCTGGCTAACTGGAATTATCTATTAGATTTCCAAATGGAAATATCAAGTGAGGAACCTGGAGTTCAGAGGAGAAAGTTGGCGCTAGAGATATAAAATTGAGAGCTATGAGCAAATGGATGGACTTTAACACCATGAGACTGGAAAGATCACCAAGAGAATGAGGATAGGAAGAGAGGATGTTCAAGGGATGAGTCTTGGGACACTCTCATATGAAGAGGTGAGGAGAAAGAGGAAGAACCAGCAAAGGACACAAGAAGGAACACACAGTGAAGTTGGAGGGAAGCTAGAAGAGGGTAGTGTCCTGGAAGCTAAATGAAAAAAGTTATTTAAAAAATGATCAGTTTGACCAAATAAGGTTGATAGACTGACCTTAAAAATAATATTATTTAAGTATTCTGTATCCTTACTTTTTTCATATTATCTTCTAATTTTAATACAAAAAGAATTTTCCAGGTCTGTGTAGTGGAAGATAGTATCTTTTACTACTCTTTCTTCCACAATAGTTTGTTATAAAAATGTTTAAACATAAAAAGTTAAAACAACTGTACAGTTTTTACCTATTTACTTACCATCTAGGTTCAACAATTAAAATTGTTCCTTATGTGCTTTATAAGCCATCAAGCCATGTTATTTTTTGCACATTTCAAAGTAAGTTGCAGGCTTTACCCCTGAAAACTTCCAGTATGTGTCATGCATATCATTATCTACAATTCAATATTTGTTCACTTTTTTTTTTTTTAGGTAAAATTTACTGGTGGCTAAAGGTAAAAATCTCAAGTATGCCATTCAGCTACCTTTGACAAATGCATGTAACATATAACCCAACTCCATTAATAAATAAAACATTGTTGTTCCCTCCCCTCCCCCAGATGCCTCTCTTATTCCCCCACTTTCCAAAGCCAATCACTGTTCCACTGTTCTGATGTTTTTCACCAGAAATTAGTATAGCTTGTTCTTAAACATCATGCTACTGGAAATCTAAAAGGCCATGCTCATGCCTAGAGCTGTGTGCATTCCCAGGGCTATGTTCATGTTCATGGAAGACCTGAGAAAGCCTCAAGCTCTCATTCTGGCCAAACTTGAGGCATTGGGAAAGCAGGATGTGAAGGCTAATGTGGAGTTGTAAACTTCTTGGCTAAGTGTTGAAGCCATGCACTAACCACACACAGCCACTCAGCAGACTGGGAGATGTATTAGTTCCAGGTATTTAAGGCCATCTCTGTCCAATCATTAGCTGTCCTCTAGGCTAATTGGGCATAGACATTAGTGGCACACATGACAAAAAAATACAGACTTAACAGAGTTAGTTTAGAAAAGTCACTGAACAAACAGATAACAAACAGCAACAACAAACCTTGGGGAATGAGAAAAATCTGATTCTCAAAACGCCAAATCTTATCATTTAAAATGTCCAGTATTTTAACAAATAATTGATGATATATAAAAAATAAAGAAAGTGTGGCCAAAGAAACATGATGACAGTAGGGAGACAGTCAATAAAAACTTCCTTGAGGAAGTCCATACTAGTTGGACAAACAAAACAATGGCTTTAAAGCAGATGTTTTAAATATGTTCAGATAACTAAAAGAAATCCTGTATAAGAAGGGAAAGTATCAGAACAGTGCCCCACCAAATATAGAATATCAAAAAAGATTTAAGTTTCTTTTTTTTTTTTTAAAAAAGGAATAGAATACAAATTCTGGAGTTGAAAAGTATAGTGACTGAAATAAATTTACCAGAGGAGCTCAACAGCAGATTTGAGCAAGCAGAAGAATCACCTGAATTGAAGATAGATCAGTTGAGATTATTCAGTTGAAAGAACACAAAGAAGCATGAAAAAAGATGAACAGAGCCTCAGAGGTCTGTGAGACACCATCAGGCGTACCAACATATGCATAACAGGAGTCCCACAAGGAAAGGGGAAAGAAACAAAACTAATACTTGAAGAAATAAGGGTGAAAAACTTCCCAGTTTTGGTAAAAAAGCATTAATCTGTACATTGAAGACATAGGATTAAACTCTAAGAGAATCATCTTAGACACATCATAATTAAACCATGCAGTTCCAAATACAAGGAGAGACTATTGAAAAGAGAAGCAATTCATCACAAGTGCAAGGGATCCTCAGTAATATTAACAGCTGATTCCCGCTTCCCCACCAAAAAGAATCATGAAGGCCAGAAGGCAGTGGGATGACATATTCATATTCAGAGTGCTCAAAGAAAAACCTATCAATCAAGAATTCTATATCCAGCAAAGCCATCCTTTAATAATGAAGGAGAAATTAAGTATTTTCACATTAACAAAAAGTGAATCTGTCACTATCAGATATTTCTTACAAGAAATATTAAAAAGAATCCTTTTAAAATGACAAGGAATTAATACGTTAAACTAGAAGACATCTAACACGAAACAGTCTGTGTTGAATAAAAAGAACATTAGAGAAGGCTGGGCATGGCGGCTCATACCTGTAATCTCAGCACTTTGGGAGGCTGAAGCAAGAGGATCACTTGAGCACAGGAATTTGGAACCAGCCAGAGAAACATAAAAAGTCCTCATCTCTACTAAAAGTTAAAAAAGAAAAATTTAGACCGGCGTGGTGACACATGCATGTAGTCCCAGCTACTTCGGAGGCCAGGGTGGAAAGATTGCTTGAGCCAGGAAGATAAAGACTGCAGTGAGCTATTATCACTCCACTGCACTCCAGCCTGGGCAACTGAGTGAGACCCTGTTTCCAAAAGAAATGTTTTTTAATGTTAAAGATAGAATAACAAAATGGGAAACATAAGTAATCTTATCACTAATTATATTGAATGTAAATGAATTAAACAGTCAACTTAAGAAAGAATTAGGCTGGGCACGGTGGCTCACAACTGTAATCCCAGCACTTTGGGAGGCTGAGGTGGGCAGATCACAAGGTCAGGAGTTTGAGACCAGCCTAGCCAATGTGGTGAAACCCTGTCTCTTCTAAAAATATAAAAGTTAGCAGGGTATAATGGAAGGCTCCTGTAGTCCCAGCTACTTGGGAGGCTGAGGCAGGAGAATCACTTGAACCCAGGAGGCGGAGGTTGCAGTGAGCTGAGATTGTGCCACTGCACTCCAGCTTGGGCAGCAGAGTGAGATTCCATCTCAAAAAAAAAAAAAAACAAAGTGCACTTTAGATCCAATTTAGACAGAAATAGGTAAAACTAAAAAATGGGGAAAATAATGCAAAAAACATAGGAAAAATGCAAACAATATCCAAAAAATAATTAAAGGGGTCGTATTAATGTCATACAAAATAGACTTTAAGAAAACAATTGTTATTAGAGACAAAGAAGGATAAAATAATAAAAGGTCACTCTTTCTAGAATATGTAACAATTATGAACATTAATGCACTTAACTAAGCCCCAAAATATGTGAAGCAAAAGCTGACATAATTGAAGAAGGAAATAGATAATCCAACAATAGTAGTTGAAGACTTCAATACTCCACTTTCAAAATAAAGCACCTAGAGTAAAGACTAAATAAAGACCAACCAGGAGGTGGAAAACTTTAACAGCACCGTAAATCAGCTAGACTTAAAAGACATCTACAGAACATTACACTAAACAGCAGCAGAACACACATTATTCTCAAATGCATATGCAATATTCTTTAGGACAGACTAAAATGTTAGATCATAAAGCATTTAAAATTCAAACTTTTTAAAAAATTTCTTTTGGAAACAAGGTCTCACTCTGTTGCCCGGTCTCGAGTGCAGTGATGTGATAATAGCTCACTGCACCCTTTATCTTCCACTGTCGATGAATTTAAGATTAAAATTTAAGAAGATTAAATATACTTGACAAAGTATGTTAGTCAATGACAGTGGAATAAAATTAGGAATCAATAAGTGAAAGAAATTTGGGAAATTTGCAAATATATAGAAATTTAACACATTTCTAAATAACCATTGGGTCAAAGAAGAAAGCACAAGGGAAAAATTAGAAAATATTTTGAGACAAATGAAAACACAACATACTAAAACTTATGTGATACAGCTAAAGCAGTGCTTAGAGAGATATGCCTGTGAATGCAAATGTTAAAATATAAAAAAAGATTTCAAATCAATAACTTTTCATACTTAGAAATTAGAAAAAAAGTGCAAACAAAATCCAAAGCAAGTACTAGGAAGGAAACAAGATTAGAGAGAAAGTAAATGAAATAGAGAATAGAAAAACATTATAGAAAATAAAACCAAAAATTAGTTCTTAGCAGAGATCAACAAAATTGACAAATTATTAGCTTGACAGACCAAGGGACTTAAGAGAAGACTCAATGACTAAAATCAGGTATGAAAGAGGAGCATTAGAAATATAAAAAGGTTTATAAAGGAATACTTTGATCAGTTGTATACAAAGGAATTAGATAAGTGAAATGGACAAATTACTAGAAAGAAAACTGTTTTGAGCATTAAATGAGATGTTTGTAAAGCTATTATTATAGGTACTGTCCCATAGTTTGTCTTTTATTTCATTTCTTTACATGTATGGAACATGGCAAAAGACTTTGCATTCCAGAATGACACTTTTATTTTTGTCATTCTCTTATCACTGGATTTTTCCTTATTTCCTGCTGCATAAGTTCAGAATCCTTTCTGATTAACAGACACTCCGCAGGATGACTTCAGCCAAGCCTGCTTTATCCAACCTGATGTCCTCATTGCCTCAGAACACACACCCAGTACAGAGGTCTGGACGGCTTCCTCACTGCCCCATCAACATTCCATGTTGATTTCTGGTCCTTTGTCTTCATTCATAATGTTTCCCTTACCCAAACCTCTCCTGTCTGTTCCCAAAGTACATTTGCTTTGTTTCAGCAATGAAACAACATGGAAAGTTCTTGAAGGTAGAGATCACTTCCACATTTCCCCATGGAAGCCACCAGGACCTTGGCTGATAGCCTGACTGCTCATCATCTTTAGAATTTTCAAAAATTATATATTAGTGATTTTTACCTCCCAGGAATACAGATCTGGTAGGGCTGTGAGGGACCAGAATCTATAATTTTATCAAACATCTTGATAACCCAGGTGTAGCTTCTGCAGGACTGAATTAATGTTGAGGCAACAAGGAGGAATAGAATAAACACTAAGAGGTGGTCAGCTCTTCAGACATGGGAACTGAGGTTTACAGAATGAAGTGATTCGTGGCAAAAGAATAGGAAATTACAAGCAGGTTGGTGGGTGAAATGATTTAAATGTAAATTATATTACTTGAGAAGATACACATCTTGGAGCTTATTTGGCCTAGTAGGCATGTTATATGAATGAGCCTGAAATGGTCTCTGTATATCAATCCCTAAATTGTTTATTTCTTACATAGCAGACTGAGATCCATTAACTTAAAAGCCTGCCAGCGCTATACTCAAATGTTTGCACATCCAAATCATTTTAAACATAGTTTAAATAAGCAGAGTTTTAGCCATTTTGAACCTACCTGCTTTGCATACCCCCAAAACTCTATCTGACATCTATAATCATACATAACGTAAGCCCCAGGCTTAAAAGACCCTCAGGCCACTGATGTGCTTCAGGGATCTCTGACCAGAGACTGCCTGCTTTGCTGATATCACTGACACCACATAGAAACATACACATATAAGCTTCCTTTCCCAGCGCTTCTTTCCTAGGAGTTCTCTTGCCTACCTCCCCTCCCCTTCTGAGTAGCCACCCCTCTGCAGTAGCCTCTGATCAGTCACAAGCAGTGAGGGACTCCCCCTGCACGCAAACCAGTCAAAAAGCCTTATCTAGTGCAGCCTTGTTTGTGTTGCTGCCATTTCATGGTCATATATTTTTTCCTTGATCAATCCCTGACATCTTCAAATCTCCTACATAGTACCATAGGGACAGATGAACAACATGTAGAGTCTGAAAGTCAGAAACAATGAGAATGGGAAGCACCAGCTGCTGGGATAAGAAGTAGATCGGCCACGACCCTGGGGAAGCACCTCTGTGGTCAGCAGGGCAGAGCTCAGGAACTGGGGTGGGGCAGAGTTCCTGGAATCACCAGAGACTCTCACAGAAGCCCAGGCTGCTAGTCTGTTTTGTAAAATATATGTTGATCTCATCCCTAGAAGGTGTGGCACACAGGAGGAGAGGAAAGAGAATATTCAGGACTTTTACAAACATTAGGTTTGGGAATTCATACTTAGGAACTTTTGGAAAGTATCTACAGAGATTAGAAAACCAAAATTAATTTTTGCTGTGGACATCTTTTTCATTCTGAAGGAAGAGACAGTTATAATGTTTAATATTTATCTTACACCACGGAGTGATATCCTCCTTTGTGTCAATGTCTCATAACAACTCTGTGTTATCCTCACAGTATTAGGGCTGTAAAGCTATCTTTGTTTTAGTTAAGCTGTTAAAGCTGATAATATCCGCCTAGTATAAAAATAATGTTCTCTAGCTCAGGCAAAGGGACAGTAAAAAAAAAAAAAAAAAAAGAAAAGAAAAGAAATTAACCAGCAAAAAAGACACTTTCACTTCTAATTATGCAACTTGCCAATGTACTTGACTAATCTCTTGCTCTTTTATATTGTTCCACCATTTTTTGGTTTGTTTTATTTTATTTACTTAAAATATAATTTATTGCCCATTGAATTAAACTAGGAAGCTCCATCTCACAGCTGAGGGGGACTTTAAGAAGTTACTCTTATGGCCTGAAAATTTCTTCCATGATAAACCTTTGGAAGGTCCACCTGTTTTGTTTTTCTTCACTGCTATGGACTGAATATGTGTCCTTCCACCCTCAAATGTACACAGTGAAGCACTAACTCCCATAGGATATTATTTGGAGGTAGGGCCTTTGGGAAATAATTAGGTTGAAATTAAGAGGTCATGAGGGTAGAGCTCCCACAGTGGGATTAGTGTCCTTAGGAGAAGAAGTGATAATAGAGCGCTCTTCCCTTCAGTCATATGAGGACATAGTGAGAAGGTGGCTAGGCTGTCTGCCAGCAAGAGGGCCCTCACCAGAACTCGAATCTGCCAGCACCTTGAACTTGGACTTCCCAGCCTTCAGAACTGTGAGAAAGGAATGTCTATTGTTTAAACCACCAGTCTGTAGTATTTTGTTATAGCAGCCTAAGCAGACCAAGATACTCATTTACTCTAGTAACAATAAAAATACATAACTAATACCTAACACTTACGTGGCACTTGGAATACCAACAGCTTTTCATATATTAACTCAATCTTTGAGTTAAGCACTGTTATAACCCTAAGATTCAGATGGGAAACTGAGGTTAAGAAAGCTTAAGACACCTGCCTATATTTATAAGGCTGGTAAGTGGTGGAGCTGGGATGCACACGCAGGTCGCCTGGCTCTGGAACTGGTGGCCCATGTGCTTAGCCACCTCTTTTTGTTTGTTTTACTTTATTTACTTAAAATATAATTTATTTCCCATTGAATTAAACTAGGAAGCTCCATCTCACAGCTGAGCAATGGAGATAGTTGGAAACCTTGCCTGCCTCCAGATTGGTTTGGCCTTATGTGGCCTTGGCAGTGATGCCCAGGGGAGCTCAGGAGCCTGTGGTGGTAGGCACAGGTGAGTGCAGGGAGCAACACTGTGTTACGTGTGGTGCACTGACTGAACTGCATAGAGAGAAGAAGTACTCAGCATTTTCCTAATTATTGCATTGTAATTCTCAAGCTGGATTATTGCATGTATATAACTTAGACTCTTTCAGTACTTTTCAGGCAGGATGATGGTATTCTGATCCTCTGTCGACAGAGGGTTGCTTCCAGGTCTACTAGACTGTGAACCTCGGTCACCAGTTGGCCCTGGGACAATCACTGTGACCTACATTACCATAGTAGTGAACTTGGACAACTATGTGTTTTTTCCTTTCAACCCAAGCAAGTGATTTACACTGAGAAGATGCCATGCACTTGGCTTGCCAACATAGGCATGCTCATTTTAAGAGAGCCTTTTCTGGAACCCTGTGCAGAGAAGACAGCTGTATGGGGGAAGCCCAGGAGGTTTTGGCCATGGCATTATCAGATATACCTCTCAGGTCCCATTCCTCTGGAGTCTCATATCGCTTCATCTTGCCCAAGTTGTATTTGTTTTCAGTCATGCTGTCCTTGGAGATTCAGAAATCCAGTTTGAGTTTGAGGCTGTCTTTTTAGACAATTGCAAGGAATGGAAATGGGAAAATATCAGAATCTCAGTCTCTTGGTGGCTTCAACATCCCATCACTGGCAATAGAATTTCTAAAAATGTCAGAATCTCAGTCTCTTGGTGGCTTCAACATCCCATCACTGGCACTAGAATTTCTAAGATACCATTTTGTTTACATAATTGGTTCACAGGGAAACTGATACACGAGGAGAATTACAGCTGTAAAAACAATGATGAGAATCAATTGTGCAGTCAGACATGTAATAATGAAAGCAGATCTCAGAGCTTGACTCCCTTGGCTTCACATAACTGGGATGCTGACATCCTGGCAGCTGGGTGTGTGCCTGTGTGCTCTGTGCTCTTGGAGTTCTTTTGCCATGTTTGTGAAGGAGAGACACCGAAATGCAAAGATGGGCTAGGGAACATGGGGATCTGTGTCCAAGAGACCATCTGGGGCCATATCAAGCCCACACTGATTTCCCCCCGGCCTCCTGCCAGATGCTGACCCCTGGAGATCTTGGGTGTGAAACAACCTGTCAGCCCACTGTTCCCTCTGATGACAGCTTTCATAATCAGACCCGAGAAGAAACATAAATAACTCAGAGCATATTCTCCCCAAGTGTCTCTCCCACTATTTTGGATGGCTAAGATTATGTAGTAGTTGGTAATGACTGTGAAATTACACAATCATCAATTTCTGTACCTTCTTCTTTACTACAGTAAAGTTTCCATTTACTGTGTAAAATCAGTTTGTACAGCACCTTTAAAAGGATATTTGTCAGTGATGTGGTGACTACAATGCAGTGAGTTATTTCCCAAGTGATAAATAAACCTTGGAAGAAATGAACAGTATAGAAGTCCATAAGGATGTCATAAATCTCAAAATTTACTTTGTGCTGAAATATTTTATTACAGCATTGATGGTACATAGGCAAAAATTATTGAGCAGTAAATCATTAAAATTAAGTAATTTCAGTTTTTGTGTCTGCTGTTCAACTTCATCTAGTTTAAATATTTTGGTTAGGTTTTCTGAGACGTTTTTGCTTGGAATTTAGAGAGGACATGTTTTGGAAAAGGTGTGTTACTAATTATACAGAATACTAGGTGCATGACTGTTCAAAGCATGAAACTTCTTTGTTCACCAGATATTCTCAATCATATGTGGAAGCTAAAATAAGTTGATCTCATAGAAGTAAAAAGTAGAACGGAAGATACTAGAGGCTGAGAAGAGCTGGGGAAAGAGAAGAATATGGAGAGATTTATTAAAGGGTACAAAATTATAGCTGGAGATGAGGAATAAGTTCTAGTGTTCTATAGCACTGAACAATTAGTATAGTTAACAATAATATGCAGTTTCAAATAGCTAGAAGGAGAATAGTAAATTTCCCAACACAAAGAAATGATAAATGTTTGAGATGATATATATGCTAATTACGCTAATGTGATTACTATATACGTATTGAAACACCAATATGTACCCCCACAAGTATGTCATTATTATGTGTCAATTAAAAAATATTGTTTAAAGTTAAAAAAAAAAACTAATGATTTGCCTTAAAAGAAATCTGTTTGTTAAAAATGCTATCTGGGCTACTTTTCTCATAATCCACTTGAAATTTCAATAGTTTATTTTTAAACCCAAACTGGTACATTATCTCTTCTAGGCCATGGTCAGGTTGCCTGCATTATACCTGGGAACAGCACTTTATGGTTTAAGTTTGTTAATTTAGGTCCAGAGTGGATGAAAAGCAGGGATGGTAATTTATAAGAGAATGACAGTTGGATGCCTAGGGGGTTAGTTGGGGGTTGAGGGGGAGGATTCCAAACAATGTATTTTGTATATTCATCCAAATTAAACTCTGGGAGACTGAGTCAATATCATACATTTACATTTTAGGTCAATGAACAGAATGTTGAAAAGGGATCACTTCCAGCCTTTAACTGCAGAAATCCTGTTAGTACAAACCCTGATATTCTCTCTGTGGTCACTACACAGTGCAGGAGCTGGTGGGAGAGTGACCTCCCATTTTCTGACTGTACTTCTTGTTTTCTTAATACAGTGAGATTGGAGTGCTGAACCAGTTAAAGAGGACTGGAAAGTGGGAAAGTAGTAGTAAATATAGAACACACTGTTCAGCTCTGTGAAGTGCCTGTGGGCCAGGCATTGCATTAAGTCTTAAGAGCTACAAGAGCCAGTACATCACAGTCCTTCCGGCTCATGCTGAAAGATTCACAAAGTGTCAAACATCAAAAGAAAGGAAAGGTAGAGGCCCTGTGAGGGCCAAAGGAAGGGCATCCCACCCTCCCCCAGGCCTGGGCCAGTCAGGGAGTCATCCTGGTGAAGGTAAGGCCAGAGTTGTTGTTAGAAGAGTGTTTCATGAGGGGAAACAATCTCAGCAGAAACACAGAAGCAAAACCAGTGTGATGTGTGCAGGAAACAAAAAGAAACTGGTATTTTTGGGAGCAGTAAATGATGGGGGAAACCTGGAAAATGAAGCTATATCCAGCCTCATGAATTTCTGGGCTTCATCACAGAAAGCCTGTGTGCCTGCTGTGGAGCCTGAAGCAGCGGCTTTGAAAGATGACTGATGCAATCAGGTTTATGTTTTAAAGAAATCACTCTGGCAACAGTGGGGAGGATGGATTTGAAAGGTGCAAGCCCAGAATCACAGAGGCTGTCAGAAAAACCAAATCACAATGACATAAGACTAAACTACTGCAGCTCCTACAAATCCAGAAAGATATACAGACTTATATTTTATTAGTTTCTTTAATCTCAGATTTTTAAAAATGTGAACCATTTTTCCTCAAATTTGTTTACTGTGGTAAAATACACATAACATCAAATTTACTATCTTAACCATTTTTAAGTGTTCAGTAGCTTTAAATGCATTCATAATGTTGTGCAACCATCACCATCATCCACCTCCAGAACTCTTTTCATCTTGCAGAACTGAAACCTTTTACCCGTTAAACACTAACACTCCATTGTCCCCTCTTCCACTCCCTGGCAACCACTATGCTACTTTATCTTCATGATTTTGACTACTCATAGAGTGGAACATACAGAATTTGTTTCTTGTGTGTCTGGCTTATTTCATTTAGCATGATGTCTCTAAGGTTTATCCATATCTACAGCATATGCCAGAATTTCCATCCATTTTAAGATTGAATAATATTCAAACGTATGTATATACCACATTTTGCTTATCCATTCATCAGTGGACACTTGAGTTGCTTCCACCTCTTGGCTATTTCGCATAAGGCTGCTATGAACATGAATCTACAAATATCTGCTCCAGTTCCTGCTTGTATTAATAGTTCTTTGGGATATATACCCAGAAGTGGGATTACTGGATTATATGATAGTTCTGTTTTTAATTTTTTGAGCAATCAACATACAATTTTCTACAGTGGCTGTACAATGTTTTAGTATACTTTAAGCTCTGGGTTACGTGTGCAGAACGTGCAAGTTTGTTACATGGGTATACATGTGCCATGGCCCATCAGCCCATCATCTAGGTTTTGAGCCCTTCGTGCATTAGGTATTTGTCCTAATGCTATCCCTCCCCTGGCCCCCCATCCCCCAATAGGCCCCAGTGTGTGGTGTTCCCTGTGTCATGTGTTCTTGTTATTCAGCTCCCACTTATGAGTGAGAACATGTGGTTTTTGGTTTTCTGTTCCTATGTTAGTTGGCTGAGAATGATGGTTTCCAGCTTTATCCATGTCCCTGCAAAGGACATGAACTCATCCTTTTTATGGCTGCATAGTATTCCATAGTGTATATGTACCATATTTTCTTTATCTAGTCTCATTGATGGACATTTGGGTTGGTTCCAAATCTCTGCTGTTGTAAATAGTGCTGAATAAACATCCATGTGAATATGTCTTTATAGTAGAATGATTTATAATCTTTTGGGTATATACCCAGTAAGGGACTTGCTGTGTCAAATGGTATTTCTGGTTCTAGATGCTTGAGGAATCACCACACTGTCTTCCACAATGGTTGAACTAATTTACACTACCACCAACAGTGTGAAAACATTCCTATTTTCTCCATATCCTCTCCAGCATCTGTTGTTTCCTGACTTTTTAATGATTGCCATTCTAGCTGGCATGAGATGGTATCTCACTGTGGTTTGATTTGCATTTCTCTAATGATCAGTGATGATGAGCTTTTTTTCATATGTTTGTTGGCTGCATAAATGTCTTCTTTTGAGGAGTTTCGGACACTTTTTGATGGAGTTGTTTGTTTTCTTCTTGTAAATTTGTTTAAGTTTCTTGTAGATTCTGGATATTAGACCTTTGTCAGATGGAGAGATTGCAAAAATTTTCTCCCTCTCTGTAGGTTGCCTCTTTGCTCTGATGCTAGTTTCTTTTGCTGTGGAAAAGCTCTTTAGTTTAATTAGATCAATTTGTCAATTTTGCTTTTGTTGCAAATGCTTTTGGTGTTTTAGTCATGAAGTCTTTGCCCATGCCTATGTCCTGAATGGAATGTTTGTGATTTTTGCATATTGATTTTGTATCCTGATACTTTGCTGAAGTTGCTTATCAGCTTAAGGAGATTTGGGGCTGAGATGATGGGATTTTCTAAATATACAATCATGTCGTCTGCAAACAGAGACAATGTGACTCCCCATTCCAATTTGAATACAATTAATTTCTTTCCCTTGCCTGATTGCCCTGGCCAGAACTTCCAATACTATGTTGAATAGGAGTGGTGAGAGACAGCATCCTTGTCTTGTGCCAGTTTTCAAAGGTAATGCTTCCAGCTTTTGCCCATTTGGTATGATATTGGCTGTGGGTTTGTCATAAATAGCTCATTATTTTGAGATACAATCCATCAGTATCTAGTTTATTGAGAGTTTTTAGCATGAAGTTATGTTGAATTTTATCAAAGGCCTTTTCTGCATCTAATGAGATAATTATGTGGTTTTTGTCATTGGTTCTGTTTATGTGATGGATTACATTTATTGATTTGTGTATGTTGAACCAGCCTTGTATCCCAGGGATGAAGCCGACTTGATCAGGATGGATAAGCTTTTTGATGGGCTGCTGGATTCAGTTTGGCAGTATTTTACTGAGGATTTTTCTCATCGATGTTCATCAGGGATATTGGCCTGAAATTTTCCCTTTTTGTTGTGTCTCTTCCAGGTTTTGGTATCAGGATGATGCTAGCCTCATAAAATGAGTTAGGGAGGAGTCCTTCTTTTTCTGTTGTTTGGAATAGTTTGAGAAGGAATGGTACCAGCTCCTCTCTGTAGCTCTGGTAGAATTCGGCTGTGTATCTATCTTGTCCTGGGCTTTATTGGTTGGTAGGCTATTAATTACTGCCTCAATTTCAGAACTTGCTACTACTCTATTCAGGGAATTGACTTCCTCCTGGTTTAGTCTTGGGAGGGTGTATATGTCCAGGAATTTATCCATTTCTTCTAGATTTTCTAGTGTATTTGCATAGAGGTGTTTATAGTATTCTCTGATGGTAGTTTGTATTTCCGTGGGGTCAGTGGTGATATTCCCTTTATCATTTTTATTGTGTCTGTTTAAGTCTTACTCTTTTCTTTTTTATTAGTCTAGCTAGTGGTCTATGTATTTTGTTAATCTTTTCAAAAAATCAGCTCCTGAGTTGATTGATTGATTGATTGATTGAGATGAAGTCTACCTCTGTTACCCAGTGCAGTGGCATTATCTCAGCTCACTGCAACCTCCGCCTCCCAGGTTCAAGTGATTCTTCTGCCTCAGCCTCAAGAGTATCTGGGATTACAGGCACCAGATACCATGCCCAGATAATTTTTGTACTTTTAGTAGACAAGGGGTTTCACTGTGCTGGCCAAACTAGTC
>PVKP010020903.1:0-40025 GCA_004027715.1 Plecturocebus donacophilus
AAGGTAAAGAGCATCACCATAATGAAGAATCTACATCAACTAATGGGCAAAACAGCCAGCTAGCATTACCAGAAGCTGTGATTTTCGTCTCTGATAAAACAGACTTTAAAACAACAAAGAACACAAGAAACAAAGAGGGACATTACATGGTGGTGAAAGGATCAATGCAACAAGAAGAGCTAACGATCCTAAATATATCGCACCCATTACAAGAGCACCCAGATACATAGGGCAAGTTCTTAATGACTTACAAAGAGACTTAGACTCCCACACAATAATAGTGGGAGACTTTAACACTATATTGTCAATATTACATAGATCAATGAGATAGAAAATCAACAAGGATATCCAGGACTTGAACTCAGACCTGGAACAACTAGACTTAACAAATATTTACAGAACTCTCCTCCCCAAATCCACAAAACATACATTTTTCTCAGCATCACATTATAACTATTTTAAAGGTGACCACATAATTAGAAGTAAATTACTCCCCAGCAATTGCATAGCATTTCAGAGGTTTAAATAAAATATTGGTTGGCTGCTTATTTGTTATTTTCATCCCCTATTCCTTCCTGTCTCCATTGTTAAACACAATTATTGGCATAAAAGAGGTTTTTAATACCCATTTTTAGACTGTATTCTAGTCTGGGCAATAAAGCAAGAATCCCATTCTCTCTCCCTCTTTCTCTTCCTCTTTCTTTCTCTCCTTCATTCTTTTTTTTTTCTTTTGCTGTTTCTTTCTCCTTTTCTCTCTTTTTCTAAAATCTCTTCCTCTTTCTTTCTCTTTCATTTTTTCTTTCTTTTGTTTCTTTCTTTCTCCTTTTCTCTCTTTTTCTAAAATCTCTTCCTCTTTCTCTCTTTCATTCTTTAAAAAAAAAAAAAAGAAAATCACGGTGGTTTATCATTCTATCTGTTTTCCTGAGACCACTTAGCACTGGGATGAATATGGAATAGCTTGGAATGACTTTCAATGTGAGTGAAATGTCTGGCAGGAAAAGGCAGGCATTGAGAGGCTCCCCATGAGAGCACAGTCCAGTGCTCTGAGGAGCGGAATAAATTCACAGAGGCAGAGTGAGTGAAAACTATCTGTGCAGAGCCTGGTGACATCATCTGCTAGCTACATGCCCTTAGTATCTTAATGTCCATACACCCGTAACTATAAAACACCGTACTGGGGCCTGACAATAAATAAAACAACCCATCTCACAGGGACATTTCAGAGAGATGGCATTTTAGGAGAAATGGAACGCCAACTCACCCAGATCTTGGTCATTTCTTACTCCCAGGGAGGATGGGTTCCTGGAAAGGCAGTTAGGGAAAGAGAAAAAGCCATGAAAATCAAGCCCAGCAAGACTGCAAGGGAAAAAGTTACTCCGCCCCTGCCTCTGATGCCTCTTCAGTCAACCCTTCCTCTCGCACTCCCTCCATGAGGTGAGAGGTGACACCTTTTCTGTCACCACCTTCATCTCTCTCCACAGGGCTTTCGATTAAACAAGCCTAGTCTTCTCCTTAAAACGAAGAGGCTAAGTAAATCCCGCAGCAACCGGCAGCTCTAAGTCATGCCCATTTCCTCTGACTTTCTGATCTCTGCCCTAAAGTTCTAGTTAAGGGCAGGAGCTCTCGAGTTATATGTCCGCCTCTCAGGATGGATTTCGGTTGCCCAAGACGCCTTCCCTGATCTCATTCTCAGGAGCCTGGCTGGTTCCTGCAGTGCGGGGGCTCAGATGCAAGCTCTTTTCAGCCAGGGCAGTGCCGCTGCAGACAGAAACCCGTTTCTCACGGGACCCCCGCTACGTCGCTTAAAGTCCACCAAAACCCCCCTACAATAACGCCCATCACAGGCGAGGAAGAGGCCGGCGTGGCCAACCACGAAGCCCTCAGGCGGCCCAGGCCAGAGCTTGGCCAGGCGAGAGGAGGGGCCCTGGGAGGCGCGGCCATTCATACGCAGGGCCCAGCAGGCTTCAGTGTGGCCGCAGCCCGGCCCCGGGGGCGCAGCAGCTCGGAAATGCGGCGCCAGGACACACGTGCCGCCGCGGGCCGCGCCTCCGCAGCTCCCGTGCCCTACCATCGCCGCCCTCCCGGCTTTCGCAGCTCGGCGGCCCAGCGCCTTCCCCGTGGCACACCCATTTCCTGACCCCTGAACGCCTCTGCCAGGTGCCGGGGCAGCCCTGCCAGTCTCACCTCCCACGTGAAACCCCACAGCGTCAAGGGCCAAATTCCGGATGCTGAGGCCCCGCGCGCCGAGGGCTTCGAAATACAAGTCCCAGCAAGCCGCGGGAGAGCCACGCCCACTTCCGGCGCGGGCCCGGGCGCTCTGCGCTGCGCAGAGTGGGATTCTTGGTAAGGAGGCACATCTTTGCGGTTTTGTGAGTTAGCAACGTGTGTATTCAAGTCCTCCTCATTTTTTATTACAAACGCATGAGATTTGTTTTAGGAATGCCTGTTAAGGTGTTTTTCATTTGTTAAAATACTCTTGGGAGAAAAGGACGTAAATACCCGAAATTTCATCTTTACCTTTCAAAACATTCTGAAGTGAGTATTTGCCATTCTGCATCTTCAATCTCACCTCTGAAGTTTATACATTTAACAGATATTACTTGAGAGCCAACTGTGTATCAGGAGCTGTTCAAGATGCTTGCGCAAAAGTCACTGCCCTATTCTAGTGGAAACAAGCAATCCATAAATATAGTAAATGGTGTCGTGTGTGTCATGTGGTGGTACGAAAGCAAAGAGGTGGGTCGGGGGTTTCGGGGTGCGTGTGTGGGTGTGTAGGGCTGGGGTGCACTTTGCAATTTTAAATAAGGGATCTTAACAAGCACAGAAGGTGAGGGAATTAGAGAAGTGGCACCCAGCAGTCGGAACTTTACTAAACGCACACAAGGGTTGTTCATGCCAAAATTTTACATTTCTTTCACTCCTCACCAAGGGACAAGGAGCTACCCATTTGGTCTCTTCCCTAATTCTTTTCTTTCACATTTATTTTGGAGGGGAAAGAGCTGTTGCCTGGACTTCTCTTCTACATCCTTCCGCTTCATTGGTGTCTGTCACAACAAATTACCACAAACTTAGTATTATAACAAACATTTATTCTTTTACACTTCTGGAGGTGCCAAGTCTGAAATCAGTGTAACTGTGCTAAAATCAATGTTGATGGGGCTAGTTCCTCTTGGAGGTTCTAGATGAGGATATTTCTTTGCCTTTTCCAGCTCCCAGTGACTGTTTGCATTCCTTGGCTTGTGACCCGCTCCTTTATCTTCAAAGTGCATGACTGCAGTCTCTGCCTTCATCATCACATCACATGCTCAGGTACTGACTCCTCCTGGATCCTTCTAATAACAGCTGTTGTGATTACATCAGGCCCAGTTGGCCAATCTGGGATAATCTCTTAATGTCAAGATCCTTAATTTAATCACATTTCAAAAAATCCTTCTTGTCATAGAAATTAACATCCACAGCTTCTGGGGGTTGGGACATGGACATATTTGGGGGGCTGTTATTTCAGCCTGTGATGCTTGGAGAGGCCCATGTCCCCTTCAGTCTCCTCCTAAGAGATGCTCTTTTTTGTTTTGCCCGGGGAACACAAAACGTCTCCCTTGGACCTTACTCCTCTCCTCATTCTTCAGTGGAAAACCACAAGCTCTTCCCTATTTAGATTCTACCACCCTTGCCCTGACCCTCACTTCCTCATATGCTCACTTCCCTCCTCATGCAACTAAAGAGGTCAGGGCCCATGGTTATGACCAGTCCTGTGTATGTGCAGTTACCCTTAACTCTTGCCCTAGTCTTTCTTGGTTTTATTCTCCTGATAGAAACCCAAATCTGCTTGAATCCAGTTCCTGGCCTAAGCCTGTGCGGCAGAGATGGTTTGAGAAAACCACATGGCTGGCTGATTGGTCTCATTTTCAGTTTATAACCATTAAGTTCAAGTGGGCCCTTCATGCTGCCTGGCTATCCTACATTTCTTAGTCCATCCATTCTCCTGAGTGACTCTTTCACAGCTTCTACTCTCTTTTCATTATTTACTTATTTTTTGAGCCAGGCTGTGGTTTAGTAGTGTGATCTCGGCTCACTGCAACCTCTACCTCCTGGGCACAAGCAACCCTCCCACCTCAGCCTCCTCAGTACCTGGGACTATAGGCTTGTGCTACTACGCCTGGCTAATTTTTTATTTTTTTAAGAGATGAGTTTTCACCATGTTGTCCAGGCTGGTCTCCACCTTCTGGGCTCAAGCGATCCTTCTGCCTCAGCCTCCCACAGTGCTGGGATTACAGGCTGAGTCACTGCACCTGGCCTTCTACTCTCTTTTCAAGCCACCAACAACTCCTCCATTGCACTGAGCATGGATGACTTTGCTTTCTGGTACTGAGAAAAGAGAACTTCTGTACCCTCACAAGCATGTCTGCCCTCCTCTCTGCATTAGAACCTGTATGCTCTACTTTTCATTCTGAGTGACTGGCCCTAGTTCCTAGTTCCTAATAAAATTATCTTGCATCCTGGATGTTAACACCTTTCTCATGAATGAGGGAATTTTCTCTCTTCTGTATTTCAAGATTTTCATTTTGTACCGAATTATCAGCATACTGATGAATATGCTATAATATTGTCTATAAAATAAATAAAACCTCTTACCCTGCACTCCATTTCTCTCCAGCCACTACCTCATTTCTCTGCTTTGCTTTACAGCAAAACTCCTAAAAAAATTGTCCCTAAGTGATGTTTATAATTTCTTTTCTCCTGTATTCTCATTTTTTACATGCAAAAACTATAATTTTAACTTAATTTTAAAAATTGATATATAATAGATGCATATGTTTTGGGGGTACATGTGATAATTTGATTAATATGTATAAAGATCAAAGCAGGACATTGGGATGTCTATCACTAAATATTTGCCTTCCTTTATGCTGGGAATATTCAAATTATTCCCTTCTGGCTATTTTGAAATGTACAGTAGGTTAATGTTAACTATAGCTAACCTACTGGTCTATTGAACACCAGGTCTCATTTTTTCTATCTTAACTGTGTATTATACCTTGATATAGTTTGGCTCGGTGTCTCCACCTAAATCGAATCTTGAATTATAATCCCCACATGTTGAGGGAGGGACCTGTAATTCCTATGAGTGGAGGGAGGGAGGTGTTTGGGTCTCGGGGGCAGTTTCCTCCATGCTGTTCTTGTGATACTGAGTGAGTTCTCACGAGATCTGATGATTTCATAAGTGTTTAGAAGTTCCTCTGTTTTTCTCTCTCCTGCCACCTTGTGAAGAAGGTGCCTGCTGCTTCTTTCAACATGATTCTAAGTTTCTGAGGCCTCCCCAGCCATGTGGAACTGTGAGTCAATTAAGACTCTTTTATTTATAAATTACTCAGTCTCCCACATTTTTTATAGCAGTGTGAAAACAGACTAATACATACCCCTTAACCAACCTCTATTCAGACCCTCACCACTACTCTTCCTGATCTCTGGTTACCACCAATCTACTCTCTATCTTCCTGAAATCCACTTTTTTTTTTTTTTTAGTTCCCATGTATGAGTGAGAATATGCAATATTTGTCTTTTTGTGCTTGGCTTATTTACTTAACATCATGACCCCTAGTTCCATCCATATTGTTGCAAATGACAGGATTTCATTCTTTTAAATGACTGAATAATATTCCATTATGCACATATACCACATTTCTTTATCCATTCATCCATTGATGGCCACTTAAGTTGATTCCAGATTTTGGCTATTGTTGAATATTGTGAATATGTTTACATGGGAGTGCAGATACCTCTTCCATATGTTGATTCCCTTTCTTTTGGATATATACCCTGTAGTGTAATTGCTGAATAATATGGTAGTTCTATTTTTAGTTTTCTGAGGAGACTCCATACTGTTCTCCATAGTGGTTGTACTAATTTACATTCCCATCAACAGTGTACAAGTATTTCCCTTTCTCCACATCTTCACCAGCATCTGTTATTCCCCGTCTTTTAAATAAAAGTCATTTTAATTGTGGTGAGATGATAGCTCATTGTGCTTTTGATTTGCATTTTCTTATGATTAGTGATGTTTTTCTTTTTATACCTGTTAGCAATTTACGTCTTCTTTTGAGAAATGTCTATTCAGATCTCTTTTTCCCACTTTTAAACTGGATTATTTGTGTTTTTACTATTGAGTTGTTGGAGCTCCTTGTATATTCTCATTATTAATCCCTTGTCAGATGGATAGGTTGCAGTATTTTCTCCTATTCTGTGGGTTGTCTGTTCACTTTGTTGGTTGTTTCATTTACTGTGCAGAACCTTTTTAGTTTGATGTAATTCCATTTGTCTATTTTTGCCTTTGTTGCCTATGCTTTTGAGGTCTTACACAAAAAAAATCTTTGCCCAGACCAATATCCTGGAGTGTTTCCTCAATGTTTTCTTCTAGTAGATTCATAGTCTCAGGATTTAAATTTAAGTCTTCAATCCATTTTTATTTGATTTTTGTATATGATGAGAGATAGGGGTCTAGTTTCATTATTCTGCATATTGTTACCCAGTTCCCCAGCATCATTCATTGAAAAGACTGTTCCTTTCTCCAACGTATGTTCTTGGCTCCTTTATCAAGAATGAGTTGGCTGTTAATTAAGTACATGGATTTGTATCTGGGTTCTCTATCCTGTTCCATTTGACTGTTTTGTTTTTATGCCAATACCATACTGAGTTGGTTACTATAGCTTTGTACTATATTTTGAAATCAGATAGTATGCAGGCTTCAGCTTTCTTCATTTTGCTCAGGATTGCATTGGCTATTTGGGGTCTTTTGTGGTTCCATATGAATTTTAGGATTTTTTTTCCTATTTCTGTGAAATATGTTATTGGTATTTTGATAGGGACTGCATTGAATGTATAAATTGCTTTGAGTAGTATTGTCTTTTTAACAATACTGGTTCTTCCAATCCATGAGCATACAATATCTTTTCATATTTTGGTGTCCTTTTCAATTTTTTCATCAGTGTTTTATAATTTTCCTTGTATAGGTTTTGTACCTCTTTGGTTAAATTGGGCCCTATATATTTTATATTCTTTGTAGCTATTATAAATGGGGACTGCTTTTTTATTTCTTTTTCATATTGTTTGCTGTTGATGTATATAAATGTTACTGATTTTTGTATGTTGATTTTATATCCGGGAACTTTACTGAATTTGTCGGTTCAAAGAGTTTTTTGGCAGAGTTTTTAGGATTTTCTAAATATAAGATCACATTATTGCCAACAAGTCTAATTTGACTTCTTCCTTATTAGTTTGAATGTCCTTTATTTTTTTTTCTTGCCTAATTGCTCTGGCCTGGACTACCAGAATTATACTGAATGAAAGTGGTGAAAGTGGGCATCCTTGTCTAGTTCCAGATCTTAGAGAAAGGATTTTCAGTTTTTCCCCATTAACTATGATGTTGGCTTTGGGTTTTGTCTGATATATGTCTTGTATTACTTTGAGGTATGGAATACACCCAGTTTGTTGAGCATTTTAAAATCATAAACAGATGCTGAATTTTATTGAATGCTTTCTCAGCATCTATTGAAATTATCATATAGTTTTTTTGTTCTTGGTTCCATAAATGCAATGTATCATGTAAATCAATAAATGTTTATTAAATAATACATCATACAAATCAATAAATTTTTAATATTTATTGATTTATGTATGTTGAACCATCCTTCCATCCCTGAGATGAAGCCCACTTGACCATGGTGAATGATATTTTTAATCTGTTGTTGAATTCAGTTTGCTAGTATTTTGTTGAGGATTTTTGCATCTGCATTCATCAGTGATATTAGCTTCTCGTTTTCTTTTTTTGTTGTGTCTGTTTTGGTATCAGGGTAATGCTGACCTCACAGAATGAGTTTGGAAGTATTTCCTCCTTTTCACTTTTTTGAAGAGTTTGAGTAGAATTGATATTAGTTCTTTAAATGTTTGGTAGAATTCAGCAGTGAAGCCACCTGGACTTTTCTTTGATGGGGGACTTTTTATTACAGCTCTGATCTCATTACTTGTTATTGGCTTGTTGATGTTTTCTTCATGGTTCAATCTTGGCAGATGCTATGTGTCCAATTTATGCATTTATTCTAGGTTTTCCAATTTGTTATTGTATAGTTGTTCATAGTCTCTAATGTCTCTTTGTATTTCTTGGTCTCAGTTATTATGCCTCCTTTTGTTGTTTCTGATTCTATGTATTTGGGTCTTTTCTCTTTTTTCCTTAGTCTAGCTAAAGGTTTTTCGATTTTATCTTTTCATAAAACATTGTTTTGTTGATATTCTATATATTTTTTGGTCTCGACTTCATTTATTTCTGCTCTGATCTTTATTATTTCTTCCCTTCTAATTTTGGATTCAGTGTGTTCTTGCTTTTCTAGTTTCTTGGAGTGCATTGTTAGATTTTTTTATTTGAAGTCTGTCTACCTTTTCTCTCTTTCTTTCCTTCTTTCTTTTGTTCTCTTTCTTTTTTTTCTTT
Source organism: Plecturocebus donacophilus (assembly GCA_004027715.1). NCBI lineage: Eukaryota > Metazoa > Chordata > Mammalia > Primates > Pitheciidae > Plecturocebus > Plecturocebus donacophilus. The sequence goes on from PVKP010020903.1 coordinate 8,480, forward strand.
CTCTCTCTCTTCCTTCCTTTTTCTTCTCCTCCCTCCCTCCCTCCCTCCCTCTCTTTCTGTTTCTTTTCTCCTTCTTTCCCTTCCCTCCTTCCCTTCCCTCCCTCCCTCTCTCCCTTCCTTCCTTCCTTCCTTCTTTTCTTTCTCTTTCTTTCTTCTTGAGTCTCGCTCTGTCACCCAGGCTGGAGTGTGCAATTATGGCTTACATCAGCCTTGACTTCCCAGGCTCAAGCGATCCTCCCACCTTAGTCTCCAGAGTAGCTGGGACTACAGGTATGTGCCACCACAACAGCTCATTTTAAATGTTTTTGGAGAGATGAGGTCTCATTCTGTTTTCCAGGCTGGTATTGAACTCTTGACCTCAAACAGACTTCCCATTTTGGCATCCCAGAGTGCTGGGATTATAGGCATGAATCACTGTGCCTGGCCTGTCTTTCTGCTTTTTTTTTTAGTGAAGGTGTTTATTGCTAAAAACTTCCCTCTTAGTACTGCTTTTTCTGTATTCAATAGATTTTGATATGTTGTATTTCCCTGTTGATTTGTTCAAGAAATTTTAAAATTTTCTTCCTAATTTCATTGACCCATTGGTCACTCAGGAGCATGTTGCATAATTTTCATGTGTTTGTGAAGTTTCTGATGTTTCTCTTCTTCTTGATTTTTAGTTTTATTCCACTGTAGTTAGAAAAGATACTTGATATGATTTTTACTGTTTTTTTTTTGTTTTTGAGACAGGGTGTTGCTTTGTTGCCCAGTCTGGAGTTCAGTGGCACAATGATGGCTTGCTGCAGCCTTGACCTTCTGGACTTACATGCCTCTTACCTCAACAACCTGAGTATCTGGGTCTACAGGTACATGCCGCCATGCCCAGCTAATTTTAAAATATTTTATAGAGATGGAGTTTTACTATGTTGCCAGGCTTCTCTGAAACTCCTGGCCTCAAATAATCCTTCTGCCTCAGCCTCCCAAATTGCTGGGATCACAGGTGTAAACCACCACACCTGGCCTGATTTATACTTTTTAAAATTTACTGAGGCCAGGCACAGTGGCCCATGCCTATAATCCCAGCACTTTGGGAGGCCAAGGCGGGCAGATCACTTGAGGTCTGGAGTTTGAGACCAGCCTGGCCATGGTGAAACTCCGTTTCTACTAAAAGTACAAAAATTAGCTGGGCATGGTGGCATGTGCTTGTAATCCCAGCTACTCAGGAAGCTGAGGCAGGAGAATTGCTTGAACCTGGGAGATGGAGGCTGCAGTGAACTGAGATCGTGCTACTGCACTGGAGCCTGGGTAACAGAATGAGACTCCATCTCAAAAAAAAAATGATTAAGACTTGTTTTGTGGCCTAAGATGTGGTCTGTTCTGGAGAATATTCCATGTGCTGATGAAAATAATGTGTATTATGCAGCATTTGGGCATAACCGTAGATGTCACTTAGGCCTATTAGGTATAGTGTATAGTTTAATTGTGATGTTACTCTATTGATTTTTTTGTATGGATGATCTGTCCATTACTGAGATAGTCCCCTGCTATTATTGTGTTGCACTCTCCTTTCAGACCTATTAATGTTTGCTTTTTAAACTTGGGAGCTCCAGTGTTGCATACATAGATATTTATAATTATTATATCGTCCTGCTGAATTGATCCCTTTATCATTACAGAGTGATCCCTTTTGTCTCTTTCTACAGTCTTATTTTGTATTCTATTTGATCTGATATAAACATAGCAATTCCTGCTCTCTTTTTGTTTCCAGTTTTATGAAGCATCTTTTTCCATCCCTTCACTTTCAGTCTGTGTGTGTCTTCAGAGGTGAGGTGGGTTTCTTGTAGGTAACATATAGTTGGGTCTTATTTCTTTATCTACTCGGTCACTCTATGCCTTTTAACTGGAGAATTGAGTCCATTTGCATTCCATTTTATTATTGATAAGAAAGACTTACAACTGCCATTTTGTTGTTTGTTTTCTGGTTATTTTGTAACTCCTATCTTCCTTTCTTATTGTCTTCTTTTGTGGCTAGGTGATCTTCTCTGGGAGTATGTTTTAATTCATTGCTTTTTTACTTTTAGTGAATTTTTTTTTTTTTTTGCATTGTGATTCCTGTGAGGTTTGCAGAAAGATATCTTATAGATATAACAAGTTATTTTAAACAGATGACAAATAAACTTTGATCACAAAGAAAAGAAGATAAGAAAAGGAAAAAAAGATCAGTTCTATACTTTAACTCTATCCCTGCATTTTGACTTTTAGTTGTCTGAATTTACATGGATTTATATTACTTACCTCTTGCCAGATTGCTATAACTATTATTGTTCATAATAAATCTGTCATATCTATCATACCAATTGGTCTCCATACTAAAATTGTGAGTGGATTGTATGCCACAATTACAGTATTAGAGCATTCTAGGTTTGTCTATATATTTAATTTTACTAGTGGGTTTTGTACTTTCATTTTTTTTTTCACATTAGTGATTTTTTTTTTTAGACTGAAGAAGTCACTTGAGCATTTCTTTTAAGATGGGTCTAGTGGTAGTGAATTCTTTGGGGCTTTTTTCTTTTGAGACAGGATCTCCCTCTCTTGCTCAGGTTGGAGTGCAGTGGCGCGATCTTGGCTCACTGCAGCCTCAACTGCCTGGGCTCAAGTGATCCTCCTACCTCAGTCTCTCTAGTAGCTGAGATTACAGGCATGCACCACCACACCAGGCTAATTTTGTTTATTTTTTGTAGAGATGAGGTCTCACTATGTTGCCCAGGCTGGTCTCCAACTCCTGAACTCAAGTGATCCTCCTACCTTGGCATCCCAAAGTGTTAGGACTATAGGTGTGAGCCACTGTGCCTGGCCCAGTATGTTAGAATCATATAGGAAGCAGTGTCAAATAAGAAATGATGTTTAGAGCCTGGGCAACATAGTGAGACCTCCATCTTTACAAAAAACTAAAAAATTAGCTGGATATGGTGGCTAATGCCTGTTGTCCAAGCTACTTGGGAGGCTGAGGTGGAAGGATGGTTTGAGCTCTGGATGTGGAGGCTGCAGAGAGCAGTGACTGCCACTCCAGGGTGGATGACAGACAGAGATCCTATCTACAGAAGAAAGAAATGGTGTTTAACTTTCTGTGATTCGTATTTGCATAAATGTATGCTTTTTTTTTTTTTTTTTTTGAGAGAGTCTAACTCTGTCACCCAGGCTGTAGTGCAGTGGCACAGTCATGGCTCACTGCAGCCTGGACTACTGTGCTTAAGCGATCCTCAGGCTTGTGCCACGATACCCAGCTAATTTTTTGTATTTGTTGTAGAGATGGGGTTTACCATGTTTCCCAGGCTGATCTCAAACTTATGGGCTGAAGAGATCCTCAGCCTTGAACTCCCAAAGTGCTGGGATTGCAGATGTGAGCCAGCATGCTTGAATCAATTTTGTTTTGTGAGGGGGGGGAGGGTGAGAAAATCGCTTTATTCTAATTAACTCTCAAACAATAAAATTACAACAGCTGGTTTAAGGAGACCACAGGTGCAGCCCAAAATTCTACACCATCTCAATGAAATTCTACACACTGAGAATACCCTCTTCCATTGCAATTCTGAAGCAGAAAAGATGTGAACGACAGAGGAGAAGTTTAACTGATGGTTTTATACTTTATACCTTTACTGTCAGTTATATTTTTATGTTAAATTAACTTGGTCATGTGAGCCATTTTCATTTCTTCAGTCTAGACTTCTTGATTAGGCGATTCCATTTGCACATCTGTACTGTTTCAGCACCTCATTGAAACCTCACAGAGCTGTATGTCACCCTAGTTCTGGGCACGCTCCAAAAACTGTTCGATCTCAGAAGCAAGGCTGCTGCTGCTGTGCTGGCTGGGTTCCCTGAGGTTCATGGTAAGTGAGGCCAGGCCTTAGAGGCTCAGTATTATTTCTTCCACTAAAGTCCCCAGTGTGTGCCCAATAGTAGAGCCCGCAGCCACACCAGCTGCAGAGGTGGTCATCAGAGCTAGCTACCGAGGTGCAGCAGCAGGAAAGCCAACTACAAAGGGTGGGGCTGCTGCTGGGGGCTGAGCTGTGGTGCTGGGCTGGGTGCAGTTCTCATCTCAGGTGCCTGGCTGGCTGGAGGGGCCATGCAAGGGATGATGCGGCTTCCACACAGCATCATGCTGCACAGAGGCGTGGCCTGTGAAAGCCTGCAAAGAGCCCAATGCCATAAATATGTTACTAACATGTGTTTCAAAATTGTCTGAGATTTCTAAAAAAAAGTTGATATCTTGGTACATGTAGTAAATTGCTTTAATCTGATGGTTTTCTTCATAGCTCTTTTAGCTCTATGCAAATCCTAAAGTGTTATGTCTTCAAGGATATTCATGGAAAGGACCAGGACTTGCACTCTTGAATATAGGCTTCTGATAGCATTGGAGATCATACTATTAGACTATATAAAAACTTATAGGGGCTGGGTGTGATGGCTTATGCCTGTAATCCCAGCACTTAGGGAGGCTGAGGTAGGTGGATCATGAGGTCAGGAGATCAAGACCATCCTGGCCAACATGGTGAAGCCCCATCTCTACTAAAATACAAAAAATTAGCTGGGCATGGTGGCACACACCTCTAGTTCCAGCTACTTGGGAGGCAGAGGCAGGAGAATTGCTTGAACCCAGATGCAGAGGTTGCAGTGAGCTGAGATTGTGTCATTGCATTCCAGCCTGGCAACAGAGTGAGACTTCGTCCAAAAGAAATAAAAATAAAAACAAAATAACAACAACAAAACGTACAGAACACTAATTAAAAAACTGCTGTGCTCATGAAGATCACCAATTGTGTTAGTCCATTCTTGCACTGCTATAAAGAATACCTGAAAGAAAGTGTAATTTATATAGACAAGAGGTTTATTTGGCTCACGGTTCTGCAGGCTGTATAGGAAGCATGGCTGGGGAGGCCTCAGGAAAACTTCCAATCATGGCAGAGGAGAAGCAGGCCCATCTTACATGGCCAGAGCAGGAGTAAGAAAGAGAAAGGAGCTGCTACACACTAACAACCAGATCTTGTGAGAACTCATTCTCATGAGAACAGCACCAAAAGGGAAATCTGTCCCCACAACCCAACCACCTCCCCCCAGGCCTGACCTCCAACACTGGGATTACAACTTGATGTGTGATTTGGTTGGGGACATAGATTCAAACCATATCACTAACTCAATATCAAGCAGAAAAAGAATTAATTACATGGGACTTAACTGATGGAGGAGTGAAATGATTTTTATGTCTTTTTGTTTGAAACATTGCTGATTCTTTTTATGTTTTGTTTTACAGAGTCAAGACAACTTTTTCTTTTGAGCTATTTATAACTCACAGAAATTGGGTAAAATACACTTTTTTTTTGGAAATGGAGTTTCACTCTTGTTGACCAGGATGGAGTATAATGGGGCAATCTTGGCTCACTGCAACCTCCACCTTCTGGGTTTAAGTGATTCTCCTGCCTCAGCCTCCTGAGTAGCTGGCATTACAAGTGCCTGCCACCACACCCAGCTAATTTTTATATTTTTAGTAGAGGAGTTTCACCATGTTGGCCGGACTGCTCTCGAACTCCTGACCTCAAGTGAATTCGCCCTCCTTGGCCTCCCAAACTGCTGGGATTATAGGCATGAGCCACCATTCCCAGCCTAAAATATATAGTTGTGAGCAAGTTGAGACATTTACTTTTCTCTCTACCTGATTTCTCCAGAATTCGGAAACTATTTGTGTGTATTCTTACATTATGGCAATATAGTTATTTGCATAAGCTCAGTAAGAATCTATTTTTCTTTTTAACAGGACACAATTGGAGACACTTTTTTTTAAAACCACCATTTTGACTGGAATGACATATTTTTTGATATGACCAGACTGCTTTGAAGAACTAAAGTTGACTTATAAAGTCAGTAGACTTGGGGAATGACTGGTCTGGTGCCTTGTCTACACAGTTCCCTTACAAGCTTCCTGACCTTGTAGTAAGAAAAGAATATCAGTTTCTGACAGGCACAGAAACCTCAAGATATTTTGAGACCTCTAGAAGAGAGGAATTTATACAGTTTGTACAGGTATTACAGGTACAGTCTGATGGTGAATCCATGGCTTGATCACTGTACTCCAGCCTGGGTAATGGAGTGAGACTCTATCTCAAAAAATAAACAAAATTATCTGGGCGTGATGGTGCACACCTGTAGTCCTTTTCAATCAGTGTTCTCATACATGCATCTTTGGACACTTGGCTGATTATCTCCTTAGGATGAAGCTGTGGAAGGGCACTCACTGGGTCACTGGATGTGCTCACAGTATGCTCCTTACCTTTCTGGCTGTGAGTCCCTTCCCTTAAAGCTCTCACTACCCCAGCCCCCACAAGGTGATCTTTTGAGAAAAAGGCCTGCTCCCATCTCATCCTGTGTAAAACTTTCCAAAGCTTCCCACTACCTACAGGGAAAGGTCCAAATTTCATCCTGACCCAGCCTGTTGCCAGCCTTGGTGCCGCCCACTGACTGGAGCACCACATCTCCACTTGGCCTTGAGTTCATCTGAAAAATGGGGACATATAACACCATCCCCTTCACATTGCCAAGTGGCTAAAGAAGTAAGGAATTTAAGCATTTAGCACAGAGCCTGTCTCTCTGTAAGTTTTAGCTGGTAGTGATTGAAACAGTGAACTCCCCATTTTGAGTCCTTAATCTCTATTATGAGTAAATAATGTTCTTTTCAAATGATTGATGTGACTCCAGCAGGCTCTGCCTACATCTATCCACTGGCAACCGATACTCTGTCCAGGCCCCACACGGGAGCACTTACAGTGGAGTGTACTAAGAGAGGGTGTCTCTTAGTCTTGGGCCACAGAAGTGAAATTGATATTTTAGTTCAGATAGGAAGGATGGAGAGGAGTTGGTCAGAACAAGAGTGGGGGCCTGAGTTAGGCAAGCAGAAGGAAGAGCCCAGGGCAGCTCCAAGATGGGTCCAGCTCCCTTGGTGGGGTGCCATGTGAGCAGGGTGGGTATAGGGAGAGGTGAGGATGGCAAAGCAGGCAGGAAAGGCTGGAGGGCCCCATGGGTTAGGCAAGGAGTTCAGACCGTCGAGGAATGATGGAAAGCCAATGGGGGCAGTTTTGCTTTGGGATATAACAATGGCTGTTGGTACCCAGCTCTGCTATTTACTAGGTGAGGGACCAAAAACAAGTTACGTTCTCTGAGCCAACTTCCTCATCTGCAAAATGAGAATGATAATTGTACCTTCTTTTGGTGGTGAGGGCTCAGTGCAGTGATGTATGTAAAGGGCTCTGCATGTCCTCTGTATATAAACAAATGCAGGTTCTGGATCTGGCCCCCAAAGTAAGGAAAGACTGGTCCTCAGGTGCCCTTGCTGGAAAAAGTTGGATGGTCCCTTTTGAACCTGGTAAAATACTAGTAATAGTAATCATTAATGTCATAACTACATTCACAGACCCAGCTTAGAGTCAGGTCTCCTGGTTTCCTAATGGGTTTATCCACCATGTTTTGGGTCACATGGCCTCTCGTTTCAGACTTGAGGCCACTGACTGACGTCATCAGTGTGTTCTGCTCTCCCATTACCTTCTCTCCCAAGCCCTTCCCCCTAGAGGCTAGGAAAGGATCTTGCAGGTGATGTAAGGTCAGTGGAAGGGAGACAGAGTGCTCAGTCAGGATCAACTGTGTCTCTTCAGGTGGTCAGACAGTGGTTTTTAATGATAATAATCTCTTTTGACTTGATAAAGACGGCATTTTGTTGGAGTGAAGAATGGACTTTTCAATCAATGGTGCTGGGATGATTATTCAGTCATCCGAGATAAACTTAACATCTTATCACATACTATTTGAACTTTATAAAAATAAATTACAGAGTATTAAGGGGAAACAAAGAGCAAAACACATACAACACTAAGTGTTAGGGGTTGAACTGCATCCCTCCCCCCAATAAATATATATGTTGAAGTCTTAGCCCCCAGTACCCAGAATGTGACCTTATTTGAAAATAGGGTCTTTGCAGATGTAATCAAGTTAAGACAAGATCATTATAGTAGGCTCTACTCCAATATAACTGGTATTCTTCTAAGAAGAGGAAATGTCATACGAAGAGTGAGATGCACAGAAAAATGCCATGTGATGACCGGCAGAGACTGGAGTGATACAGCTGCAAGCTAGGAATGCTAAGGATGCTAGTGAGCACCAGCAGCTGAGAAGATTCAAGGAAGAATTCTACCCAGAGTCTCAGAAGGGACCAGCCCTTCTGACTCATTGACTGTGGACTTCTTACTTCCAGAATGGTCAGAAAAATAATTTCTGTTGTTGAAATTTGTTGTACTTTGTTGCAGCAGCCCTAGGAAATGAATACAACCACGATTCAATTTGGGAACATTTCACCACCCTTAAAAGAAACTACAGGCACATCAGCAGTCACTCTCGAATTTCTCCCATGCCCCACCACCTCCACCCCTTCTCTCCCTCTGGCCACTGACACCCATTCATATATTTTCTGTGTCTATGGATTGCCTTTTCTGGATACTTTATATAAAGATATGTCATACAATGTGTGACGTTTTGTGACTGTCTTCTTTCACTTAACATGTTTTCCAAGTTCATCCGTGTTGTGGCATGTGTCAGTATTTCATTCCTTTTATTGAAAAATGTTGTTCCATTGTTTGGGTATGCCACATTTTGTTTGTTCATATGCTAGTTATGGACATTTGTGTTGTATCAATTTTTTTGCTCTTACGAATAATGCTGATATGAACAAGTTTTTATGTACAAGTTTTTTGTGTGGATGTATATTTCATTTCTCTTTGGTACATATCCAGGACTGGAATCACTGTGTGATATGGTAACCCTATGGTTAACATTTTGAGGAATTGCCAAATGGTTTTCCAAAGTAGCTGCACCACTTTGCTATCCCACCAACAATGAATAAGGGTTCCAGTTTCTCCACATTCTGAAGGCTTCTCATCTAATTCAGAATAAGAACCAATGTCCATTCAGTGGACTAAATGGACCAACATGATCTGGCCTTTTCCTGTTATTAGGGTCTTAACCACATGGACTTTTTTGCTTATTCTCAAATAAACCAAACGCATTCCAGGTGGGAGCTTTGCATTTGTTGTTTTATCTGACTAAAACAGACTTCTTCCACAAATATTCCTTGTGCCTCACTTCCTTCAGTCCTTTGCTCAGATAATTTCTTATCAAAGAGGCCATTCCTTACAACTGTATATTAACAATCCTCTCCCACTTCTTTACCTTTTTGCTTTTGTTTAATCTTTGTCTTCCTGTACTCCACTGGAATGTAATGTCTTTGAGGAGATGGACATTATTTTGTTCACTGTATTAAAGAGAAGTTAATCTGACACTTGTTGAAAATGGCAAGGAAGACTTTATTCAAGACTACTGCTGTAGGGAAAAGAGATTGAACTGTACTCTGAGTACAACAGGGACAAATGGGGATTTATACCAATGGGCAGGGTGAGGAAGTAGATGAAATATTAGCAAGAAGCACTTGGCTAGGTATCTGGAGTGGAGGAAGAGGAGCTTAATTGGATATTAAGTGGGGTGATTCTTGATAAAGTGGCTTTGTAGGATCATTGGCTGAAACTCAGCTCATCAGGCTGAGACAAGGCATAGTTGAAAAGAGGATGTGAAGGAGCCTGACTTCACTTTAGGAGGGATGCTTGTCAGCTGTTCTATACTTAGTATCCAGAAGTGAGTGGCACACAGTGGGGCTTTGGTCAATCATTGGTAAATTGGTAAATGAATGCACCATCCTGAGAAATTTTTTTCTTAAAAAGGCCCTAATTGAATGCGAGAGATATATTTTCCTCCCTTAGTTTTCTAGTTCCTGGAATTAATAAATAGAAATGGATATTTTTCCTAGAAAATAATACATTTGTTAAAACAGATTCAACCTACTTTCATTTTCTATGTCAGCAAATGGTGAGGAAATAATGTTTTTAGTGTTCTAGGTGACATACTTTTCTAACATGCTTTTTATTTGTATGAAATGAAAACAGGATTATTTGGAAATCAACAGCTATCCAAAGTATGTCTCTCATATTTTCTCACATAAAATATGTCTCATATTTTCCTTATCAGTTTCTGGTGGCGGGTGTCAATCTAAGCAGCACATTAGATCACTTGGGGGCTTTTAAAAATCCTGATGCCAGGACCACACTCAGGGCAATTAATTCAGAATCTCTGAAGCTGGGACCCAGGCACCTTCACTTTTTTTCTTTCTTTTTTTTTTTTTTTTTTTTTTTTTTTTTTTTTTTTTTTGATATTAACTTTATTTTCTGTATAACTTTAAGTATATAAAGGTTTATTTCCACAGGCCTTAGGGAATGGGTAGAAATCACAGGACAATCTCTCTTCTCTCCAAAAAAGTTGCATATTTTGGTATTTGTCCTAGAGGGAAAAAACTGAAATTTGCATTAGCAGTGCTGTGCAAATTTATGTAAGATTTAGGGCAGATACATGTCATCAGATACATGTTTCAGGGCATATGTGATGCTCTTCCCCTGATTAATCTGCACAAACAGTGCTGAGAGGGAAGCAGACTCATCTGAGCCTGAACTGGTAGAGACTGGGAGAGGCGGGGGTGGGACTGGATCCAGCCGAGGGTCCAGATGGTAGTCCCCTCAGTTCTTTTGCTACAGGCCCCATTTTGCTTCAGGCCAGTCCGGTGGTATGGAACTCCTTAATGTAAGCCTGTATACTTAAATAAATTTTGACCCAGTCTACATGATTCTTATCCACATCTTTGTACTCTTTGAGGACTCGGTTTGTATAAAACAGCAGCATCATTTTTTTCACACGAAGACCAGACTTGGGAGCCATAGCCACCCAACCCAGGGCCTGGATACTTTTGCTGACAGCTGACAGGTGAGTTAACAACTTGCTCCTTGGTTCTTCTCCTGAAAGGTTCTCACTTCTTTGATCTGCTCTGAGATGGGTGCCAACAAATCGGAAAGCTTATTACCTGTCGGCTGTTGACACTGAGAAGCTGTAGCCAAGAGAGCTCGCTCCAACTTCAAACCTCTGTGGAACATCTCCGCATGTTTCTGCACGTCTCCTCCAATCTCTTTACTGATCGTCAAGTACTCTGCCACAGGACTGGCAAGCAGCGAGTCAAATGCTTGCACAGATGGAGCTGCTCCTGCTTCTGAAGGACTGTCTCCATACCCACAGTGCATATCAGAGGTATGGGATACTGCTTCCAGGTGGCCCACTGCCCTCTCCAATCTTTTTACCAGATTTTGCATGTCAGCCATAACGTACCACCTCCGGACTGCGATCAGTCGCTCTCCACTTCCCGCATGTTCACTTTTCAAAGATTTCCAGGTGATGCCAACCTGCTCTGAGGCTGGAGCCCCTAGTACCCCTGAGAGGCCCAGACTACGTTTCCCAGAGGCCTCCGCGGCCGCAACCACTTCCGCTTCCGGTCCTGCCCGCCTCCGCGTGGGGTGAGCGCTGCACCAGCCCCTGGCAGGTTGCTATGGTTGGGACGGCATGGCGTGGTCGTTGTCTCTCTGGGCGTGCAGCTCCGCAGCCTTGCCAGCTCGATTCGGTTTGTGAGTGGTCGCCCCCAGCTGGGTCCCTAAAGCCTCGGGCCCCTGGCGGGTGCTCCCCGCCTTTCCCGGGGGCGGGTCGAGGGGCGAGCCCGAGTGGGAGGGGACGGAAGCGGTGGGCAGGGCCCACCCTCAGTGGCTGCGCTGTGTGGAGCGACCGCCCGAAGCTGGTGCATCACAGGCCGCGCGAGGCTTGCGCCCGGGCCGACAGATTGGGCCACTGACAAGGCCATCCTTCAGTGCTGCCGAAGGTGCTTGGCGTGCAGTTGGCTGTAGTCCATGCCGGATCCCAGCAGCCGTTCCCTTTCCTTTCTTCCCGACGTACCCACCTGGACCTGTCTGTCCACCTGTGGAGGGAGCGGGCAGGTGGGGGCCTGGTCCAGAGGGCAGGTTCTAGCTAGGATAGGGCACGGAGAGACTTCCTCATATTTCCTCTCTTCTTTCCCAGATTGACTTACGCAGGATTCTCTGCCCTTGCCTGGGAGAACAGTTCAGGAGACAGATGGCCCCAAGAGCCCAGATCCAGGCAAGTTTGATTTTTCCATTTCTTGAGAAACCACCCGTTTCAGCGAGGTGGGGTCGCTGAGTTGGGGCCTCTTGCCTGGACGATGCCCTCCCCTGTGTGTGGATCAAGCTATCCCAAGTAATCCTGCATGGGTCCCACTATCATCCTTAATTTCTGTCCTCTCTACCCATTACATAGTCATTCACCAAGAAGATTATTGCTGCCCATGTTTTCTGGAGTGCTAGAAACAGAACAGTTCTTTGCAAACTGGCAGATGATTAAAAACATACACATTAGTGTGTAAAGACATAGGCCATAAAGATAAGGGTGATGGCAGCACTCTCTTGACCTTTAGTGTGGGGTGGGGTAGGAGGGGTGGAGTAGTGGGTACCTTGGTTCTTCCTGAAGAATAAATGAGATTTGCATAATCGCAGAGGATACTAGGGGAAAGCGCTGCCTGAAAGAAGTCATTGTGGCAGAAACATGAACAAACTGGCCTGAGAATGTTGGAAACATTCATTGTCTAGAATCCCAGACTGGAGTTTGCCTTTATCCTGGAGAAAAGAAGATTCTGAAAGATTTCGAGAAGCTGATTAAATAGTTGGTATTTTGAAAGGAAGTGATAAACATTTGAATATTATACAAGTAAAGAAAATTTTAAAAATTAAGGATCACCCACATTTCTACTGCTCTAACAAGTCAAGTAATTTCATTTGAAATACCTTTTGCATTTTTTTTAAGGCTTACCCATTTTTTCCTTTTAATATTTTATGGCCATTCCAATTTGTTCTAGTTTCATTACCACTTTTTATAGCTTCCTTTTATACTGTACCTTCAACCAGCCCTGGGACCTTGAGCAAATTCTTCCAACTCTCTGAACCTTTGTGTCTTTAGCTACAAAATAGATTTTACTTCATATAGTTATGGCAGAAATTTAGAGAGATGATATGTATCTCAGGGTTTAGCACTGCCTCGTACATAGTAAGTTTTACTGTTATGAAAAGCAATTTTTTTTCTTTTCAAAAAATATTCTGCCCCAGAGTCAGATCATACTCCCTGTAAATTCTCGGATAAAGCTGATCACTTTCCATGTCTTTTCAGAGTTTCTATTTATTTGTTGATTGAACAAAACCTGAACACTTCTGTGTGTCAGGCAGTGTTTTTGCCTGGGAGGCAGCAGTGACCCGCACTGTCCCCCTTGGAGCTCACGTTAGAGAGGATGCTCACAGTCAGTACAAGCCTCTCCTGTCAGGTGGTGAGAAATCCTGTGCAGAAAAAAGAAGTGGGTTTTGAGACAGAGTGGCAGAGGATGGGGTGGAGAAAGAGAAGACCTTTTTGATGAGGTGACATGAAGGGCGGGGTGAGCAGAGGCCAGGCCCTGAGGAAGGAGCAGGACAGGCATGGTCGCACCGCCCCTCAGCCCTCAGCTTTTACTTGTTGGTTCCCATGAGCACTGTTAGAACTGTCAGAAGCTGGCCTTGACCACCTTACTTCCTTTTCCTGGCATGCCTCCCTCAGGGGTTCCTGGATGAGCAGAATTGGGTTTGGTTTTGCAGGGACTGCTGACGTTTGGGGATGTGTCCGTGGCCTTTACCCGGATTGAGTGGAGACACCTGGATGCGGCTCAGCGGGCCCTGTACAGGGATGTGATGCTGGAGAACTATGGGAATCTGGTGTCTGTAGGTGAGGATGGCTTTCTCCTGGACTCAGGATTGGCCTGCTGGGCAACTTTGTTTTCACAGGGTAAATGGTCTGGGGTATTAAAAAGTCTTAAATGTGGTGTTTGTTTTGTTTTTCTTAAGAGTAGGCTTAGAGGTTGGAGTTTATGCTCCTTCCACCCCTTAAGAAAGATCAGAGCCATACAGAGTTAAGATGGGCAGCTTTGTCGTGCCAACTAGCACAGTTCTGGAATGCTTCTGTGTTGTGATTCATCTGCCTCCTAAAATAGGAATTTCTTGTCCTCCAGGAGGACTTGGTTTTCTAATTGACTTTGCCCCCTCTGTTTGCTTTACTTCGTGAGTTGGACATCCTGGGTGCCACCCCCTAGGCCTCCCTGATCTGTCCATGCTTCTTGCAGATGCTCAAGTTGACACAGAGGTCTGGGGTGACTGCTTGTGCTTGTAACCACTGTCACCTTCCTTTTCATTAATTTTTTTTTCTTCCTCTAAGATCCTTTTTCTTTATAAACAGGGCTTCTCTCTTCCAAACCAAAACTAATCGCCCAGTTGGAGCAAGGGGCAGAGCCGTGGATGGAGGTGCGAGAGACTCCATCAGGCACGTGTGCAGGTGAGTGGGTGGGAACCATCCCAGCAGCAGCTGAGCACATGGAGCAGTGCAGGGCCTCCTGGTTGGAAAGCGCGTCTTTGAGTGCCCTGTCGGTGCAGAAGGGCTGGGGCCCTGACCCTGTTTCCTCTTTTGAGGTCATCCTCCTGTCAAGTGGCTGGCCGCTTTTCTCCTCAGTCTTTCCGCGCTTGGGAGCACTGCTCCCTTCCTGAGGGCCTCAGGCCCTTCCATGCCATTTCCCAGACCCCTGAAATCCTCACACTCTTTATGTGATTTTTCCCTCTGTCTTTCCACGCATTGATCAGGCTGTCTTTTCTTTCTTTCTCCTTCGGGTCCATTTTCTTTCTTTTATATTTTTGAGACAGAGTCTTGCCTTGTCACCCAGGCTGGAGTGCAGTCATAGCTAATTGCAACCTCAAACTCTGGACTCAAGCCATCCTCCCACTTCAGGCTCTTCAGTAGGAGTAGCTGGGACTACAGGCAGGCACCACCATGCTTGGCTATTTTTTAAATTTTTATTTTATGTAGAGACAGAGTCTTGCTATATTAGTCATGGCTGGTTTTGAACTTCTGGCCTCAAGCGATCCTTCCACCTTGGCCTCTCAAAGTGCTGGGATTACAGGTGTGAGCCATCATGCCTGGCCCCTGTTCATTTTCCATTCCTTACCCACTCTCTCATGTAAGGTAGCTAGCTGACTATATACCACTTCCTAGTGGCAGTGGCAGATTCCAAACATCAGCATGGTTTTCTAGTTCTCAGGTAATTATTTTTGGCAAACATATTGTTGGGGAAGCGTTTTCTTCCCTTTCCTTATGGATCTTCTTTTATTTCTCTTTTCTACTGTCCTTTGCTCTTGGCTCTCATTTTTTTCTGTGTATACTTTGTATATGTTTCTGTATGTCACTTTCTCTGTGCCATAGTTTATTTCTAAATCTCTAAGCCTGAATGTTTCTCTCACCTAAAATATTTATCCTGCCAGTAATTGTTCTTCTAAAACTCTAATTGTCATTTTGCCTCTATCATCTTCAGGAGAATGTTTATAACTGTATTTCATGTAAAATACCAGTAATACATAGTCTTGATTAACCTAGGTTTTTGCTGGTTGTGGGTGGGATGCTTTTGAAGTAATACCCCTTATTCTTACTATGTTTAACATTTTCCCCCTAAATTCTTGTGTAGGTTCTTTATATAGTAACAAAAATCAGTCAGTCTTCTGTTCTTTGTGCTGTTTTAATTTTGGTTGTGACTTGAAATAGAATGTTTAAAACTTAGATGCAATTAAAACAAGCAATGTTTCCCCTAGTATTTCTTTCATCTACTTAGAGGACTAGTAAATCTTTCTACAAAGACTTTGCAGCCATTCAGTATTTCAGGTTGTTTTTTTTTTTTCTGTGTGTGTATTTCTCTTTCTGTTAGTTGTTAGACATGTTTATGGTACCATATTCAAATGGTTCAAATGGTATGCAGTCTCCTTCACATACCTTTCTCATCACTCAGTTCTCCTCCCTGGAGGCGTCCCTGTGTCAGTTGCTTGTGGAGATTTGCAGATGTGATATATACTTTGTGAGAGTATCCATGCATTCTTTAATCACATGGTAGCATACTGTTTTTGCCTCTTACTTTGGCATTTATATCTTAGAGATTATTTCACATAACTATATTGTTTAGAGTTTCTCTCTCTCTCTTTCTTTTGGAGACAGAGTCTTACTCTGTTTTCTCGGCTGAAGTACAGTGGTGTGATCATGGCTCACTACAGCCTTGACCTCCTGGACTCAAGTGATCCTCCTGCCTCAGCCTCCTGAGTAGCTGGGACCAGGGGAACATGCCACCACACCTGGCCAATTTTTTAATTTTATTTAATTATTCTTAATTTTTTTTTCTTTATAGAGATGAGATCTTGCTGTTTTGCCCAGGCTGGTCTGAAACATGTGGCCTTAAGCGATCCTCCTGCCTCAGCTTTCCAGAGTACTGGGATTACAGGTGTGAGCCACCACACCAGCCTATCTTTCTTTTTAATGCCTGCATAGTGTTCCACTTTATGGATGTTCTATAATTTATGTAATCCATTGTCTTTAGTGGACATAATGACTCTGAACAGTGTTGCAGTGATTATCTTCATACACATCAATTCTCTAGTGTACAAGTAAATCTATAGAATAAATTCCTATAAGAATTGTTAAAGGTTAAGTATATTTTCAGATTTGGTGGATATTTCCACTATTCATAGAGATAATACATGTTTATACGCCTAATGACAACGTATGAGTGTGACTCTTATCATAGCTAGTCAACAGTGTCTTATATGTTTTGATTCTTGCCAATCTGAGAGGTAAAAGTATTTTATTGTAATTTTAATTTGGCTTTCTCTTATCAGGAGTGTAATTTAGCTTGTTTCACCATTTTCAGCAACCATTGTATTTCTTTTTCTGAGAACTGCCTGTTCCTATCCTTTGCCCATTTTACTATTAGATTGTTGATCTTTTTATTGTCAATGTATAGGGTTCTTTATACATTCAAGAAATTAGTTGTATGTCATATCACAGATTTTAAAAAAAAGTTTGTTTTATATCAGCTTCTTATTAACAGTAATGATGGACATGCTTGTCTTTGCATCTTTGCATTGTGTCTGGGCTTCTCAGTTGAGCTGGCTGTCAAGTTGGGATACACATACATTGTTATGTAAAGGAAGTATTTCATTCACATCTTTTGTTAAGAAATTTTAGTTTTTAAATCAAGCATGGTTGTTGAATTTTATTAAATGCCTTTTCAAGATATATGGAAATATTTGTCTTTTCCGTTTTGATCTGTTTCTGTGGTAGATTTTATTCACAATTATCTTGGCCATGACACATTACATCATTCTCTGAATATGACAGTGGATGATTCTGTTTGCTACTCTTTTACTTAAATGTTTGCACTGACACTTTATTTACATTTTCTTTTTCATCTGCCCATTTTCATTAGGCTTTGGTTTAATTTTGTAATACTTTCATAAAACACTTTTGGTCTTTCGTATTTTTATCCTTTAGTTTAACTCACATGATAGCTGTTCTCTAAAGGTTTGGGTCTTTTGACCTGTTTTTACTTATTTATTGTGATGGGGAACAGAGGGGAGGAATTTGGGGTACTTTTCTGACAGTGTTGTCAGTAGTGACTTGTCCAGGTAGATTTTGTCTCTCTAAGAAACAGTTTTAGTAATTTATAATTTCCTAAAAAGTATCCAGTAATTCAAGGTTACAAGTTATTTGTGTTGAACAAAGTAGCTTTTTATGATTCTTTTTATAATATCTTCCACATCTTTGATTACTTTTCCCTGATTTCTTACTTTGTCTTTTTCCTATTTCCTGTATTTTCATATTTCCCCTTTATTAGCTCTGTTTTATTTTTTTGAAGAAGAGCATTTGGATGTATTTATTAGTGTTATTGTTTTCTGTCTTTTGAATCTTAACTTCCTTTTCTCTTTTGCTTTCCTTGGGTTTACTTACTTTCGCCTAACCATTTTAGTTATTCATTCATTGATGTTTCTTCTTTCTTATTTATGTAATACAAATATTTAAAGCCTTAAACTTTGTCTGTGTAATGTATTAGTTGTATTCAGTAGGTACAATATGTAGAGTTTTCATTTTCATTTTTTTGGATATTTTGCAATTTGTATTTTGATTTCTCTGATTGAAGTAGTAAGAGATTTATAAGCTAGACTTCCCTTTTCTTTCTTAAAGCCTTTAAAAAATTTAATACATATATAGAAAAGCTGATAAAATATGCATACAGCCTAAATTAGTATTTTTAAAGTTAATACCCATGTAAACAAAAGTTAGGTTAAGAAATAGAACTTTGATAATTCCTGAGTAAATCACATCATGATTCCTCCCAACTATTACCCATTCTTCTCCCCTTGAACTAACACTATAGTTTATTTTTACCTGTTTTTAACTTTATATGAATGGAATAATATAGTGCATATAATTTTTTGTCTGGCGTATGCGTAACATTTCTCAATTTCATTCATTTTTATTCATTTCTTTGCTGTGAATCAATGCTTCTGAAAACTCTAGCATGCTTCAGAATGCATGCTGCAGTACAGCTGTGAGGCCCCCTGCAGAGTTCTTTATTTAGCAGGTTCTCAGGCATGCTGATGCTGGTGCTGCGGGGCTGGAGCTCATGCTTGGAAAATCACTGCTCTAGAGTGTTTCATTGTGTGATTCTACGGCAGTTTCTCTCTTACATTCAGATGCTTATATGGCGTTGGTTCCAGCTTTTGGCTATTACAAGTGCTGTGAACATTCTTATACATTGTTTTTTGGTTCGTATGTGGCTACATTTCTGTTGGGCATGTATTCATCTTTAGTACATAATGCCAAATAATCTTCCAGAGTTTCGTACCCAGTTACAGTTTTGTCATCAGTGTGTCAGAACATTCTTTGTGCCATGTCCTGGCTAGCACTTCCTGTGGTCAGTCTTGTGAAGTTGATCATTCTGTTGGATGTCCAGTGTGCCTCATTGTGGTTTTCATATTCATGTCCCTGATATCTAATGAGGTTGAAGACATTTTAGGGCTGAACGCAGTGGCTCACACCTGTAATTCCACACTTTGGGAGGCTGAGGCGGGCAGATCACCCGAGATCAGGAGTTCGAGACCAGCCTGGCTAATATGGTGAAACCCTGTCTCTACTAAAAATACAAAAAATTAGCTGGGTGTGCTGATGCGTGCCTGTAGTCCCAGCTACTTGTGGGGCCGAGGCAGGAGAATCGCTTGAACCTGGGAGGCGGAGGTTGCAGTGAGCTGAGATTGCACCGCTGCACTCCAGCCTGGTGACAGAGCAAGACTCCGTGTTAAAAAAAAAACAAAAAAAGACCTTTTCGAATGTTTATTGGTCCTTATAGAGCATCTCTGATTGAGTAACTATTTAAAGAGCCTGTCACTGATTACATGTACCATCCCTCTCTTTATGGTTTGTGTTGTCACTGACTGTTAATGGTCTTGATGAATAGCTGTTCTTCCTTTTTATGGGCTCAAGCAATCCTGTCTCAGCTTCCTGAATAGCTGAGACTATGGATACATGCTACCATGCTCAGCTAATTAAAACAATTTTTTTTCTGTAGAGATGGAGACTTGCTATGTTGCCCAGGCTGGTCTGGAACTCCTGGCCTTGAGCCATCCTCCTGCCTCAGCCTCCCAAAGTGCTGGGATTACAGGTGTGAGCCACCATGCCCAGCCCAGTTCTTCCAATTGATCAATCTCTTTCTTTATTGTCAGTGCTTTTTGTGTCCTGCTTTATTTAAAATGTTTATTTTAAATTATATATTATTAACAATTATTTATTAACATTTACTATTTTTGTGATCCTAATATTTTTTCTTTTCCCAAGGTCATGAAGATATTCTTCCATGTTAAATTCTAGAAGCTTTATTATTTTTTGTTTATGTTTACATTTACCATCAGCTTAGAATGGATTTTTGTGCATCATATGAGGTAGGGTTTATGTTTATTTTTTCCTCATAAAATATGCTAATGCAGAGCCTTCCCTTCCTCACTGCTTCGCAAGGCCACCCTCGTCATAGAACAGGTGTCCATATGTGTCTTCACGTTTCCAGCTTTACAATCAATATCTTGAAATTTTCTCAAGTTGATCATTATACATTAAACACATATCCCATCAAAGGCCATTGGAATAATCTGGGCTGCTTCTGACTGGGTTCACCTTCAACTTGCATTTCCTGGCCAGACGTGGTGGCTCACATCTGTAATCCCAGCACTTTGGGAGGCTGAGGCGGGCAAGTCACCTGAGGTTGAAAATTTGAGACCAGCCTGACCAACATGGAGAAACCCCGTCTCTACTAAAAATGCAAAATTAGCTGGGCATAGTAGCACATGCTTGTAATTCCAGCTACTCAGGAGGCTGACGCAGGAGAATCACTTGAACCCCGGAGGCAGATGTTGCGGTGAGCTGAGATTGCGCCATTGAACTCCAGCCTGGGCGACAAGAGTGAAACTCCATCTCAGAAAACAACAACAACTTGCATTTCCTTGAAAAAAATAAGTCTTATTTCTATTATTTGTTGTATGGAATTTCTCCCCAGACTACTAAGTATAAATATATACATATGTGTATATATCTTTAAGTATAGATAGATACAACTTATGTTTAAAAGAAAAGTGCATTTAGATAAAAGAATTGGTTGGTGATTGTTAATTTTACTACAAGTTTGGCTCTATTAGTTTTTAGAATGTTTTTGTCTGAATCATTTTGTTTTGTCTGTCTTGGGTCTGGTGTCTGTACTTTTGTAAAAGGCCAGCGAAGATTCACATAGTTAACCCACTGATTGGTATGTTCTTCTTTTTTTTTTTTTTTTTTTTTTTGAGATGGAGTCTTACTCTGTTGCCCAGGCTGGAGTGCAGTGGCACAATCTTGGCTCACTGCAACTTCTACCTCCCGGGTTCAAGAGATTCTCCTGCCTCAGCCTCCCAAATAGCTAGGATTACAGGCATGCACCACCATGCCCAGCCAATTTTTGAATTTTTAATAGAGACAGGGTTTCACCATGTTGGCCAGGCTGGTCTTGAACTCCTGACCTCAAGTAACCCACCTCCCTTGGCCTCCCAAAGTGCTGGGATTACAGGTGTAAGCCACCATGTCTGGCCTAGGTATGTTGTTTTATAGATATGTTAAAAATTTAGGTTATAGTAAAATATTTTTGGACTGAGACTATTTTGGTTCCTTGAATATTTTTTCTATTTTTTTTCCTCTGAACAATTAAATTTTGGTTCATTGTTAAATCGTCACAGAGAAATGTTTTTCTCAAGTTCTTGGGGACATGATAATGTTCTCAAATATACCACCTGCAGAAATCTGCCTTAGTAGTAATAACAGCTTGCTTTGTGACTCTGGTCTTTCTCCTCAATTTTTTGTTTATTCTCACTTTGTCTTTTTTCTTTTTTGGCTGTTTTCTGTGTTGTCTTCCTAACTTGGGAACTTCTTAGGTGCCCAATGCATTCTTTAAATGCAGTGTTTATAGTACAGATTATTTTCTTTAAAATCATATTTACTTCTCCTGCTCTTAGTCTGGCCATCTTTTCTCAGGTAGCAAGAATCACCAGTGGGACACATTAATAACCTTTAGTTATGTAGAATAGGACAGTATTCAAGTCCTTTCACAACTCTTACTTTCAGCATTTCAACATAAAGAACATTTGAACTTTTAAAATTTTCTTTCAGTCCCAGATTACTGGTTCAAAACAAAGATGTCAACCCTAAAGCAAAGCACTTCTGAATCATCTGATCTGGGAGAGCGAATGAAAAGTGTCATGATGGAAAAAGGCCTGGACTGGGAAGGCAGAAGCTCCACAGAGAAGAATTATAAATGCGAGGAATGTGGGAAAGTCTTTAAATACAATTCGTCCTTCATTAGCCACCAGAGAAATCACACCAGCGAGAAACCGCATAAATGTAAAGAATGTGGGATCGCCTTTATGAACAGTTCATCCCTTTTAAATCACAGTAAGGTTCATGCAGGCAAGCAGCCTTATAGATGTGTTGAATGCGGGAAGTTCCTGAAGAAGCACTCAACCTTTATCCACCATCAGAGGATTCATTCTAGGGAGAAACCCCACAAATGCATTGAATGTGGAAAAGCTTTCAGAAAGAACTCAATCCTTTTAAGTCATCAGAGAATTCACACTGGCCAGAAACCCTACAAATGTAATGACTGTGGGAAAGCCTTTGCTCAGAATGCAGCCCTTACTCGTCACGAAAGAATACATAGTGGAGAGAAGCCTTTTAAATGTAATGAATGTGGGAGAGCTTTCAGGGATAACTCAACTGTGTTGGAACATCAGAAAATCCATACTGGTGAGAAGCCATATCAGTGTAATGAATGTGGAAAAGCCTTTAGGAAGAGCTCAACTCTTATTAGTCACCAAAGAATGCATACTGGAGAGAAACCCTATCACTGCAGTAAATGTGGAAAATCTTTCAGATATAGCTCATCCTTTGCTGGTCATCAGAAAACTCATAGTGGAAATAAACCCTATCAGTGTCATGACTGTGGGAAGGCCTTTACAAAGAGCTCAACCCTTACTGGACATCAGAGAATTCATACTGGAGAAAAACCCTATCACTGTAAGAAATGTGGAAAAGCCTTTCGGCACAGCTCAGGCCTTGTTGAACATCAGAGACTCCATACTGGGGAAAAACCTTATAAATGTAATGAATGTGGGAAAGCCTTTCCCCAAAGTTCAGCCCTTAAACAACATAAGAAAATTCATAACAAAGAGCCATTGAATGTAGTTAGTGTAGTAAATTGTGCAGAGTAGTTTATTCCTTCTGACCATCATGGAGGAGACATTAAATAAATTATGTGTTTAAAAGAAATATTTTGTGTACTTTTGAGAGAACATCTCACTTGTGAGGATATTCACTATGAGGTTCATACTGGTGAAATATTTGAAGAACCTAAATGTATGTCAGTGTGGAAATAGTTATAGCATACTGTATGGTGATTGAAAAGAATGAGGTGGAGCTGCAAATAGTATACAAAGTCAGGCATGGTGGCACATGCCTGTAGTCCCAGATACTTGGGAGGCTGAGGCAGGAGGATTGCTTGAGCCCAGGAGTTTTAGTCTGTAATGCACTATGATTGTGCCTGTGAATAGCCACTGCACTCCAGCCTGGGCAACATAGCAAGACCCCATCTCTAAAAATAAGTTAAAAAAATCCAACAGTAGAAATATCCCCATGATACCTCGTTAAATTAAAGAAGCAAGTTGCAGGAAATCTATATTATGTACATTCAAAAAGACCTAGAAAAATAAAGACCAAAGTTAACAGCAATTAGCTTTTTTTTTTTTTTAAGAGGCTAGCTCTCACTCTGTCACCAGGCTGGAGTGCCGTATGATCATTGCTTACTGTAGTCTTGAACTCTTGGGCTTGAACAACTCTCCCACTCCAGTCTCTGGAGTAGCTGGGGCTTTAGGCATGTGCCACCACACTGAGCTAACAGCAGTTATCTTTGAGGAGGATATGGTATAGGTTAAGCATCCATGATCAGAAAATCTGAAATCTGAAGTACTCCAAAATCCAAAACTTTCCTGAGCACCAACAGGTACAGAATTCCACACCAGACCTTATGTGATGGGTTGCAGTTAAAATGCATTCCCAAGATTCCTTATTATGTGTGTGCAAATACTGCAAAGTCCAAAAAAGTCTGAAATCCTAAATACTTCTGGTCCCACGCATTTCAGATGAGGGATACTCAACCTCTATTGGTATGATGAAGTGAAATTTTGACTTTGGCTGTGTTCTTTGAAATGAAATATTTAATCAAGCATCATTCATGTATCTTCTATAACTTAGTATAGTTATCTTCCTACTCCAAAGTCATAAAAATAAGACAGATGCCACATAGAAACTAAAAGCTTTCAGTTTCTACAACTAGAGGCTTCACAGTATTAAAATACAAAGGGTTGGACTTGGACAAAATATTACTATCATCATATTTAACAGATAACACTTAGAATATCTAGAGAGTCCTTAGAAATACACAAATATAAAAATTCCAGTGAATACATGGTCTTGGATTTGAATGTACAGTTGTCAGAAAAAGAAATATAAATGATTATGCCTACTAACTTTGACCATTTGACCTAACATTTCTACTTAAATTCTAATTAAAAAGTAAAGGTGTTTTTTACAGCATTGTAGTAATGAAGAGATGGAGTCATTGCAATGTCTGTCATAAGGGCAATGTTTAAATTAAGATACATAGAGTCTTTGGACTACCATGCAGTCACTCAACATTTTATTAAAAGACAGTCCTTTGATTAATATTTGGTGAGTTGGACTTTTATGAGCTGACAGGGAAAGCTGTTTATGACATCAAGTTGAAAAATATCCAAAGTAAAGAATAATGGTATAGGACTTCTTTTGTATAGTCAATGCATTACCTGAATATTTTATGATAAAAATATATCATGGATATAGTTCAAAATGTAAAGTAAATAAAGCAAACTTAGAGAAGAATGTTATAAAATAGAAGAGAAAGGATCTAAATATTCAACTTATGATTGAAAAGGGCCAGATTTAATCAAGAGAAGCACAGTTGCACATACATACATGATTGTTAGTGAGAATTGGTTAAGCTGCTTTGGATAATAGTTTGGCAACATGAATGTAAATCTACTAAATGTATATTCTCATTGACCCAGAAATGCCACCCTCAAACATTTAAGGAAATAATTTGACTAACAGAGTTTGTATTGCTCATCATCACTGGTTATGATAATATCCTGGAAAGAGGTGGGAGAAACATCTAAGTAGGGAAATGTTTAAAGAAGTTATAAAACTCTCATTGGCTAGTATCCCAGTTACTACAGATGCATAATAAACCATCACACACAAGTTGCCATTTTTTTATGCTCACAGACTTTGTGAGTGAAGGATTCAGAAAGGGCACAGCAGGAACAGGTTTGTAACTTCATGATGTCTGGGGTTTCAGTTGGGAAAACTCAAGGCTAGAATTGACAGTTGGTCAGTGGAGTCATCTGAAGTGGCCACATTATGGTAGACACAAGTGGCTACTGAGCAGTTGAAGTGAGGCCAGTCTGAATGGCGACTAGTGTGTTGATTGAAGATAGTACTGTAAGTATAAAAAGTGCATCAGATTTTGAAGACTGTATAAAAAAAGAAACTAAACTATCTTAATGGTTTTTATATTGATTATATTTTGGATATATTAGGTTAAACTAAATGTATTTCTAAAATTGATTTTTAATGTGACTACTAGAAAATTTAAATTTACATATGCAGCCTACATGTATGGTTCACATGTTTCCATCAGACAACACAACTGAAGGCTCCATCACAAATTGGGTGGTCGATGCTCTTGGCTGGGACCTCAGCTAGGGCGATTGCATATGAACATCTACATGTGACCTTTTTATGTGGTTGCATGGGCCTCCTCAGCATGTTGCCTGGGTTCTGGAGAACCAGGCAGAGAAAACGTTATTGCCTCTTGTGACCTAGCATCAGAAATAACAGCATCTCGGCCAGGTATGGTGAATCATGCCTGTAATCCCAGCACTTTGGAGGCTGAGGTGGGTGGATTGCTTGAGCCCAGGAGTTCAAGACCAGCCTGGGCAACTTGGTGAAACCCTGTCTGTACAAAAAAAAATTTTTTTAAAAGTTAGTCAGGTCTGGTGGCACATACCTGTAGGGCTGGGGAGGCTGAAGTGGGAGGATTGCTTGAACCTGGGAGGCGGAGGTTACAGTGAGCCAAGATTGCACCATTGCACTCCTGCCTGGGTGACTGGAGTGAGACCCTGTCTCAAAAAAAAAAAAAAAAAAAAAAAAAAAATCAGCATCTCTTTCTCCATAGTCAAGCCTATCCAACTCAAAGGGGAGGGAACATAGACCATGCTTCTTGGGAGGAGTATCAGAGTCACACTGCCAGGGGAAAATATTTTATGGAATATATTATTGCAATAATTTTGGAAAATATGATTTACCATGGAATATGATACAAACATTAAAAAGGATAAAGTGGAGACGTTAGATGAAGAAATAGGTTATAGAACAGTATCTGAAAGATTGTGGTAGCAATTTAGAAGTATAAGCTTTGGAGTCAGGATGCAAGATGTAGCTTACCTCTTTCTATACTTTGTGAAACCACTGGCTAGTTATGTTGCCTGTTGAATCATCTACCATGTACAGATAAAAAACCTAGTTTTGCTTAAAAGAGGTAATTTTTAAATTGCTTAGCTGAATACCAGATGCAAAGTGCAAGGTAAATGTTAGCTGGTGCTGTGTTAGTGATACTCATTTCTGTTTAAAAAAATATACAAATACATATATATACCTCCTATATATTTTTTAAAAATATAAAATTAAAATTTCTGCATAAAAGTATAAAATTAAAAAAATTTCTCTCATATATATGTATATATGAGAGGTCTCTGACAGAATTGATTAAAGATCTCAAAAGAACTTGCTCCATCATTATCTATATTATGTACACAAGGCTCAAGAGGGGCCAATTTACTTGCAGTCAAACACCATGAATAAGCCCTGGATACTGGCTTGTCTTATTGAGGAAACCTATGTTAACATATGAAAACTAATAAAATATTTCAAAATAGTAATGATAATTATAGGATTTTTGGTCATGTATTTCATTTAAGAAGTTTTCATTATGAAAGAAAAGGCTGTTTATTCAAAATGGGACAAGACAGAACAATAAGAGCTGACCAGTATTCCTCATGAGCCTAGAAGCAAACATCCTGAATAGAATATGAGCAGATAAAATCCAGCAATATATAGAAAGAATAATACAGAAAGAATCACAATCAAGTGGGGTTACAGCTGGTTCAGTGTTTGGAAATCAATCAATGTAATCTACATTAAGGAAGACTAAAGGCCAAAGAGGAAAAACTATCTGACCATACCAATTGATGCAGAAAAAGCAGTTGACAACATACAACATCCATTCATGATACAAGCTCTCAGCAAGCTAGGAGGAGAAGGGAAGTTCCTCAACCTCATAAAGGGCAACTTTGAAAAAACTACAGTTATCCTCATACTTAATGGTGAAAGACCAAATGTTTTCCATATAAGATCAAAAAAGGTTAGGATGTCTGCTGTTACTACTCTTATTTAACATAGGACTGGCAATCCTGGCCAGTGCAATAAATCAAGAAAAGGAAATAGAAAGCATACATATTATAAAGGAAAGAGTGTAACTGTCTCTCTGTGTGAAGGATATGATCAAATATGTAGAACATACAAAGGAAGCTGTAAAAAGCAAAAACCTGGCTGGCACATGCCTGTAATCCCAGCACTGTGGGGGGCCAAGGCAGGTGGATTGCATGAGACCAGGAGTTCGAGACCAGCCTGGGCAACATTGTGAAACCCCCTCTAGATAAAATTACAAAAATTAGCCAGGCATGATAAGACTCTGTTAAAAAAATAAAAAAAGCAAAATCCAAGAACTTATAAGTGACTTTAGCAAGATTATAGGACCCAAGGTCACACACAAAAATTGTTTCTATACACTAGCAATGTATGACTGAAAGCTGAGCTTAAAAACAATGTCATTTGCAATAGTTTATAAAATAATGAAATCCTTAGGTATAAATCAAAACATGCATAGGGCCTGTACTCTGAGAACTATAAGATACTGATGAAAGAAATAAAAGACCTAAATAAACAAGAAACTTGTCATATTCATGGATGGGAAGATTCACCATAGTCAAGTTATCAATTCTCTGTAAGTTGATCTTTAGATTTAACAAAATATCAGTCAAAATCCTGGAAGGGTTGTTTTGTAGATGTAGACAAGTGGATTCTAAAGTCTTATCCAAGGCAAAGGAACTGGAATAGCTAAACCAAATTTTCACCAAACTAGAAAAACTTTGACTCACATTACACAATTTAAGACTCTAAAGATACAGTAATCAAGACTGTGGTATTGGTGGAGGTTTAGAAATATACATCAATGGAACACAATAAAAGGTCTAGAATGGACCCACAGAAATATGACTAGTTAAAAAATTTTAAACGTGGGTGCAAAAACAATAGAGAAAGCATAGCCTTTTCAACAAATGGTATTGGAGCATTTAGACATGCATTAAAAATAATCTTTGACCTAAACCTCACACCATACATATAGATTAACTCAGAAAGGATTACAGAACTGAAAGTAGAGCACAAAACTGTAAAAATTTTAGAAGCAAACACAGGAGAAAATCTTCATGATCTGCGTTAGGTACAGAATTTTTAGACATAACAGTAAAACCATAATCGATGCAGGAAAAAATTGATAAACTGGAGCTCACAGTTCTGGAAGCTGGGAAGTCCAATATTAAGTTTCTGGCATCTAGTGAGCAACTTCTTGCTATGTCATCCCACGGTGGAAGGTGATAGGGTGAGAGAGAAAGTGAAAGTGAAAGTAAAGGGGAGTTGAATTCTCTCCTTTTATAACAAACTCACTGCAATGCTAACAGCATTCACTGCATCCACATGGGCTGGGCTTATCTCTCATTAGCCCCCACCTCCCCAAACTTGCATTGGGGATAAGTTTCCAACACATAATTTTGGGGGAACAAATTCAAACCACCGCAACAATAAAATATTTGAGATAAATTTAACAAAATAAATGTGAGACTTGTACACTGGAAACTACAACCATTCCAGAAAGAAATTTTCAAAAATCTAAATAAATATAGGGACACTCCACATTAATGGACTTGAAGCTTAATATTTTAAGATTGCAAAACTCTTCGAATTGATCTATAGGTTCAATGCAGTGCCTATCACGTTTGTAGCAGGATTATTCTGAACAATTGACAAACTGATTCTGAAATTTATACCACAAGAATTGAGAATGGTCAAAACAATCTTGAAAGAGAACAAAGAACAAAATTCACCCCAGTTTCAGAGCTTACTATACAACACTAAGGGGAAAAAACAAACATTTCCATCTGCTGTCACATCACGATGACAATCAACACAGAAGACTTCCGTGACCAAATGTATGGGGATTTTCCCTGACAGATAGTGTCAAATCCCACAGGTTGAGGGCTCAACCCTGTAAGTCTGTCTATACCCCCTCAGATGCCAGGTGAATCTAGAGGCATTCTGGAGGTAAGCACTGGTCTCCAGAACTTCTGACCCACCAGCTTCAAGTTGGGGCTCCCACAATCACCTCTTTGGGTTCCATTTATATAACTGCTGTCTCTACACAATTAATTTGCTAGAGCGGCTCACGGAACTCAGGAAAATGCATACTTACATTTACTGGTTTATTCTAAAGGATATTACAAAGGAAACTAATGAAGAGGTGCCTAGGGTGAGGCATGTGGGAAGGGGTATGGAGGTTTTATGCCCTCCAGGAGTGTGCCACCCTCTAGAACCTTCATAGGTTTTGCTATCTGGAAGCTCTCTGAACCCCGTCCTTTTAGTTATTATGGAGGCTTCATTACAAAGGCATGATTGATTAAACCATTGGCCACTAGTGATCAATATAACCTTCAGTCCCTCAACCCTCTCCAGAGGAGATGGGCCTGAAAGTCCCAACCCTGTAATCCTTCCTTGGTCTTTATGGTTGTGAGGCTTATTGTCAAATTTAAAATTTGGAAACTGAGGCCAATATAAGAAAAATTAAATTTCAGTTTATTCAGCTCCTGGGCGAGGTTCTAGGGTCCAGAGAAGGGGCCAGAGAAGTCGCACCCGGCTTTTCTGGGCATGGGGTTTTATAGGGAGTAAAGGCAATTGATTGGTCATTGGGGAAACAAATGTTTTAAAATTCACTTAGTAGTGATGTGGTGTGGTGATTTACATTAATGAATATACAGAGAGCCTTGTATTGTACACTTGAAATGAGTGAATCATATGGTATATAAAATATATCTCAATAAATTTGTCTAAAAATGTATGAATTGACATTTAACCAAAGAAACTACAGTCATGTGTCACTTAATGATGGGGAGAGGTTCTAAGAAATGCATCGTTAGGTGATTTCATGGTGTGAATAGCATTGAGTGTACTTACACAAACCAAGATGGTATAGCCTACTACATACCTAGGCTATATGGTGTGGCCTATTACACCTAGGCTATAGATCTGTACAGCATGCTATTATAGTGAATACTGCAGGCAATTGTAACACAATGGTAAGTGTTTGTGTATCTAAACATAGAAAAGGTACAGTAAAAATAAATACGGTATTATAATCTTATGGGACCATTGTCATATGTGCAGTCTGTCATTGACTAAAATGTCATTGTGCATGACTGTATATGAAAGTTCAAATTAGCTGGATGTGGTGGTGTGTGCCTGTAATCCCAGTTACTTGGGAGGCTGAGGCAGGAGAATTGCTTGAACCCAGGAGGCAGAGGTTGTAGTGAGCTGAGATGGTGCTGTTGCACTTCAGCCTGAGTGACAGAGTGAGACCCCGTCTCAAAAAAAAAAAAAAAGTTCAATAAGCATATGAAAACATCGTTAGATATTAGAGAAATGTAAATTAAAACATAATGAGATGCCACTGACACTTTATGCCCTAGGGAATGTCTGTAATAAAAAGCCACTAGCAAGTGTTGAGGGATGGTATAATTTGGATATTTGTCCCCTCCAATTATTATGTTGAAATGTGGTCTCCAGTATTGGAGGTGGGGCCTGGTGGGAGGTATTTGGGTCATGGGGGTGGATCCCTCATGAATGGCTTGGTGCCCTCCCTGTGGTAATGAGCTACCATGAGATCTAACTGTTTAAAAGAGTCTGAGACCTCCCCTGACTGCCATCCCACTCTTTCTCACCACGTGATGTGCTGGCTCCCCCTCACTTTCTGCCACGATCGTAAGCTTCTTAAGGCCTCACCAGAAGCTGAACAGATGTTGGCACCATGCTTGTGCAGCCTGTGGAAGATTTGTGAAGCCAAATCTGCGTATTCCTTTTTAGCAGGAGTGTCCAGTCATTTGGCTTCCCTGGGCCACATTGGAAGAATTGTCTTGGGCCACACATAAAATACACTAACACTAATGATAGCTGATGAGCTAAAAATAAATGCAAAAAATAATGTTTTAAGAAAGTCTATGAATTTGTGTTGGGCTGCAGGTTGGACAAGCTTGCTTTATAGCAACACAAAATAGACAAATACAGCGGAGAATGTAAGAAACTGAAGCCCTCATATATTGGTGGTGGAAAAGTAAAATGTCATTTTAACAACAGTTTTCCAGTTTCTTAAAAAGTTAGACATAGTTTTACCATATGACCCAGTGATTCTACTCTGAAGTATACCTAAGAAAATTAAAATATATGTCCACATAAAGACTTACATGTAATCCCATTACTGGGTATATATCCAAAGGTTTATAAACTGTTCTATTATAAGGACACATGCGCATGAATGTTCATTGCAACACTCTTTACAATAGCAAAGACTTGGAACCAACCCAAATGCCCATTGATGATAGACTGGACAGGGAAAATGTGACACATACACACCATGGAATATTATGCAGCCATAAAAAACGATGAGTTCATGTCCTTTGTAGGGACATGGATGAACCTGGAAACCATCATTCTCAGCAAACTGACACAAGAACACAAAATCAAACACCGCATGTTCTCACTCATAGGCGGGTGTTGAACAATGAGAACACATGGACACAGGGAGGGGAGCACTACACACTGAGGTCTGTGG
>PVKP010020904.1:0-40018 GCA_004027715.1 Plecturocebus donacophilus
AGAGCGAAAACTCCGAAATACACACACACACAAAAGTCTGTGTCTGTGTTTCCTCAGATGTAAGATAGGATAATAATATAACCTCCCTAGTAAGGCGTTTGGTGAGCATTAAATGAAATATTTATAAAGTACTTAGGAGGAGACTTTAATAAATTTTGGCTCTTATTTTATCTTTGACCTCCTCTCTCTCTCTCTCTCTCTCTCTCTCTCTCTCTCTCTCTCTCTCTCTCTCCCCGCTCCCCCAGCTGTTTATTCTGAACACGTAAGCATAGAGTCTCTCCCACTGTAAAAATTCTACCATTTTGCTCTTTGTTTTTATTCAAATATTACCTTATTTTTTTTCTTTTACTCTCATCTATGTGTATTAATAGTTATTTTACACGCATTAATTTCACCCCATCTATCACAAAATCCTATCTTTTTGCCACCCATTTCTAAAACAAATCCTCTCCCATCTAGGTCACTGCCCTAACTCATACTTTTGTTATTCCTCACCTCTCTTGTGCCACAAGACTTATGCCGTCTTTGAAACAGAAGAATGACTTTATTCTAAAGAAACACATAATTTAGTAAAAAAAAAAAAAAAAAAAGCCTTAACAAATCGAAGATACAGCAATACACACCTTGCAATGTCAGTATTTTAAAATAAATTACAAGGTTTGATGGCATTCTTTTACTAGGAAATTTTAAAGGAAGAAACATGATGACAAATTCAAATCCTGGGAAGTATTCCATGTTAATTGTTGATTTATTGAGCCAGAAGGCAAGCCTGGATGGTCTGATAGTGCTGCTTACTAGAGGAACACAGCCTTTCTAAACTTTTAATGCGATTTGCCTGTGGAACTACTGGAAAGCTTATTTTATTTTGATGTTCCCACATCCTGTAATGTTTATTTATTTAATAAACAGACCATGGACTTGGAAACAAAATAATCTATACAATAGAACCCTGTGAACGTATTTCGTGACTCTTTGGTCACAGCATAAAGAAACTGAAAAAAATAGCATTAACCACAGAAAGATTCACTAATTCTGATATTGTTAATGGTTGTTATAAAGAATAATTTTAATTTACTTTGTGATATTTTTAATAGTTGTTATAAAGAATAATTTTAATTTATTTTGGTAAGACATCTCTACATCTTTTATAATATTAATAGCTGTTACAGTATCAGGTGCATATTTGAATTTGCAGGTCTTCTTAAATTACTTATTAGACTCATGTTATATTTCTACTTATTGGTACATGAAAAAGTTTATCAAATTAGTGTTCTATATCCCCTGCCTCTGTTTTTCACACTAATGCATTAACTCTTTGCAATATAGATTTATCTTCCAAAACTTTAGTAAAATGTCTCTGTTTGTTGAAGTTAGCCATTTAAATTATTGTATTTTGGGGGTAGTAATATGAGGCTAACACTCCCTGATCTCATTCTATTTATCCTCTTGTTACTTTTTGATTTCTTGATATTGGTTTATTTTCCTCCTCATGCTCTCAAAATTAGAAGCAACTCACCAACTATTTTCTAACATAAACATTAACATTTTAAAAATTCATTTTACGTCTTGCTAAATGTTATTTCATTCAAACTTTTCAATAAAAAGGTTTCATTCCTGGAATTGCACACTACCCAAGGTAGATGTAAGATGATTAAATTTTGAAATCCCAATACCAGCAGGCAAGGGGGGAAGGGCAAAGAGGAATTTGTATATTTAGGAAGTAATCAAAGGTGCATAGACTTCTGATCAGTGCAGCATCAAGGTCAGGCTCATTTTGGAAGCTTTGCCTGACCAAAAGCCAAGAACCATAAAATCAGCCCACCAACAAAGTACCACTCAAGGACAATACGGAAGGAACTGAACCAAAGAGAATAAACAATGCAACGAAAGAGATAGAGGTATTTAGGGAGATGACAGATTGCTGAGGAAGATGCAGAGCAGAAATGTGAACCACATTACAAGTACTAAGAAGCTCTTCCTCAGTAATGAGTAACTGGCAGTGGTCACTGAAGTGTGAACATTCCACTTGCATGGTGTTTTTAATGAGAGAAGCACTTAGAGCTCAAAAGTGCAGCTGATGCCAACTAAAAAACTCATTTGCTCGATACAGATGAAGACATGGAGAATTTCCAGTAATTAATAACAAATAATCTTTTCCAAATATTCTTTTCATTCAGCATTCTCTGTTGGAAACAACAGAATCTACTCTAGCCGGATTGAAATGCAAGTGTTTATTAAAGGAAATGAGGGAGTTCACAGAATTTTCAGGAGGGTCAAAGAACCAGGCTTGGTGCTATTCAACTGGAAACAATGGAGCCAGGAGCTGCACCCAAAAACATAGTGAGAATGTTCTAGTAAAAACACCACAAGTGCCATAGCTCACTGCCGGACATTGACAAAGATATTGATTGAACTTCAGAAGTTCTGCCACAGCCCCCAAAGAACTATATAGCTCCACCACTGTTCTCAACCAAAGATCAGTTCACATGTTCGTGGCAATGACTTTATGCTGCCCCTTCCACAGCCAATTTTCATGTGAATGCACCTAATTTGTATAACCTAGTCCATGCACCCACTTACTAGCCACAAGGAAGTGGGAGAAATTTAGTATTTGGAAATCATTTTGGAAGGCTGGGATGTGCAGTGTATTAAAACTATCAAAATATTGAGGAGATGTTCAAAAGATTCCAGCCAGTAAGTATAACAGATTGTCAGCTAATTCCTGACACAAGTAAATGACCATTCATGGACAGTTTATCCATAAAGAGACATCAAGAAGTGGACCAGAAGACAATCTAGAACTGAAAGATCAGAGCAGTCACCACAAACTAGACTAGTGGTCTTCAAACTAGAGTATGTGATGGATTCCTTTGCAGGGCTTGTTAAATCACAGATTGCTTGGCACAGGCCCTTAAGTTTCCATTCAGAAGGCCTGAGGTCATGCAGGAGATTCCATAGTTCTAACAAAGTCTCAGGTAACCTTGATAATGATAGTCCCAGTACCACACCCTGAGAACCCCTGGACTACTACACAATAAGCATTTCCTTGAGTAAATGCTGGTTAAAGTTCTCAAAATTTAGTTTTTGTTTTTTTGTGTGTGTTTTTTTTTGAGATGAAATCTTGCTCTGTTGCCCAGGCTGGAGAATAGTGGTGCACTCTCAACTCACTGCAACCTCCTCCTCCCGGGTTCAAGCAATTCTCCTGCCTCAGCCTCTGGAGTAGCTGGGACTACAGGTATGTGCCATCACACCCAGCTAATTTTTGTATTTTTAGTAGAGAGTGGGTTTCATCATGTTGTTCAGGCTGGTTTAGAACTCTTGACCTCCTGATCTGCCCCCCTTGGCCTCCTAAAGTTCTGGGGTTACAGGCATGATCCACCACACCTGACACAATTTCAGTCTTGATGTCGGATTGAAAGTCAGTTGAAAAAGTACAGGATAAATTGTCAGCAATTCGTATTTTTTGAATAAATACACTTAACTGTGCATTACCTTTCAATTAAACCTTTGATTATTTATGTGAATTCTTGGGTTACAGAATTCCTTCAAGGAGTTCTAAAGTTGTGTATATGAACCAGATGTGTCCAGTCTCGTAGTCGCTCTCAGAACTCAGAAGCAAAGCAAGAAGAGACTAGGAATGCTCCTCTTGGGTGTATTACATGTCACAGTCACTAAAACTTTAAGATGATTTTATTATTTAGTGCAGGGCTCAGCAATTCCCAAGAGAAGAAATTGGAGCCTGCATACAAGTATTAATTTTATAAATTTTATAATTTTTGGAAACTATGGTGACAGGTATAATATTTTAAAAGACATGTATAGATGAAGATGAATATACTCTATTTTTTAATTTTTTGTAAATAATAGTTTATATATCTATGTGAGATTCCCTAATGAAAATGAAACATTTCTATTGATACGCAATTTTCGTAGTAGATAGAGAGACTTGTGTCTCGGGATTAAAATGAGGCTGTGATATAACCTAAACTATGTCAGTAGTTGTTAGCTTCATTATTTTTTATGATTCGTATTCTTCCCTCTAGTTTGTGCAGTTATTCAGAAGAAAACATTATGGTAAGGCTCACTGCCCTGTATTCTGATTGACATTGTCACATATTATTATAATTGCCTTTCCTATGTTCCCAAATGGTAATAAAGCTTCAAAGTCACACATGACCATATGCCAATGAAAACAATATTTTCTTTTTCCATAAAATTTAGTATTATGCCTTTAATTTTTCTTGAGTCAAGTGCAATAGTTTTAAAGAAAAGAAATTTTCCATTTAAAAAATGTGTCTCAGTAAATTTTGAGGTTTAAAGTTATTTTGTTCACAAATTTGAGAAAAATGTCATTTCTTAAAACACAGCATTCTTGATCAACTGGAGTTCTAACTGGATATATTTGGGTTTTCAATTAGGTACATAAGCATGATAAATTATGCATTCATATTACCTATAATGCTGAATTTCTGCACCTTGAGATAATGGTTGGCCCCTGGTGATAATTACACAACAGATGGTTTTCCTGAAGCAGAACGACACATATCATGCAATTTAACCATGAAGGAAATGGAGAGGGCTTATAAAAATAAATAGAGATAGACACCTGATAAGTGACTTAATACATAGCAATGTGTTGAGTCAGACACAGACATTCATTTTCTCCCCATTAATTTGGCTGATTTTCATGGAAATCTCATAGGTGAGGATTTAAACAAGCCTATTCTGACTGTGCCCATCCTCACAGGCTATGTGTACTTGCGAAAATCAAATATTTTTTTTTAATCTGCTTTTGCCATGGTTTTCAAAATACAGTTTTAGCTCTTTTAGGTGACTGAAGCATGAAGGGTAACTTATTGATGGAGGGGGTTCAAAATAGCTTTCTTTTGTTCATCTGGAAAAACAAAATGCCCTCTTTTTAAATAGCTTTATTGAAATATAATGCATACATTATAAAAGTCACCATTTATAGTATATAATCCAGTGCTTTTTAGTGGTTTCATACCATGTGGTTTTATATTCAGTGTTGTGCAACCATCATTACTATCATTTTCAACTTCCCCAAAAGAAGTGTCATGCCCATTTGTAGTTACTTCTCATAACCCCACTCCAATTCAATTCCTCCCTTCAGTTTTAAACAATCGTATCCTTTCAATCTTTGTAGATTTGCATTTTCATGACACTCCATATAAACAGAATCATACAATATATGCTCATCTTTACCTGGTTTCTTTCACTTAGCATAATATTGTCAAGGTCAATTCATGTTCTAGCACGTATCCATGCCTCAATTATTTTTATGGCCAAATAATACTACATTATATGAATATATGAAATTTCAATTGCCTATTTCTCAGTTAAAACACATTTTTTGCTATTATAAATAGGACTGCTATAAACATTCATGTGCATGCCTTTATAAATGTGGGACTTCCGTTTTCACTTCTCTTGTGTCTATAGCAATGAGTAGAATTGCTGGGTCATATGGTAGCACTATGTTTAAAATCTGAGGAAACATTGATTGTTTTCCAAAGTCATGACATCATTTTATATTCTCCCAACAAGGTACGAGGGGTCTAACTTCTTCATGTCCTCATTCACACTTGTTATTGATGGCCTTTTGATTTTATCCATCTGAATGCATGTGAGGTGATACTGCATTGTGGTTCTAATTTGCATTTCCCTAATGACTAATGATATTAAGCATGTGTCAATGTACTTACTGTGTATCATGCTATACATTCTTTGTAGTATAATGTCTTATGTGTATAACTTGGACAACAACATTCAAATAATTTGCCCATTTAAAAATTAATAAACTTTATTTTTTAGAGCAGTTTCATATTTATAGCAAAATTGTACAGTAAATACAGAGAGTTCCCATTCTTTCCCTGTCCCCACACATACATAATCTCCCCAACATCCCACACCAGAGTGGTATATTTGTGATATTTGTTACACTCAGTGAACCTATATTGACACATCTTCACCTAAATCCATAGATTACTTTAGAGTTCACACTTGGGGTTTCACATCCTATAATTTTTGACACATGTATAATGACATGTATCCACCACAGCAGTGTATACTATGTAATAGTTTAACTGGCCTGAAAATCCTCTCTGTTCTGGCTATTCATTTCTCCCTCACCCCAACCACTTATATTTATACTGTGTCCACAGTTTGCAATTTCCAGAATGTCATATAGTTGGGATTATTTAGTATACAAACTTTTCAGATTTGCTTCGTTCTCTTTTGCTTTTTTAAATTTTTTTGAGATGGAGTCTCGCTCTGTCCTCAGGCTGGAGTGCAATGGTTTGATCTTGGCTGGTTGCAACCTCTGCCTCCCAGTTCAAGCTATTCTCCTGCCTCAGTGTCCTGAGTAGCTGGGATTACAAATATGCACCACCATGCTCAGCTAATTTTCATATTTTTAGTAGAGACAAGATTTCACCATGTTGGCCTGGGTAGTCTCGAATTCCTGACCTCAAGTGATCCACCTGCCTAGGCCTCCCAAAGTGCTGGGATTACAGGTGTGAGCCACCGCACTGCTTCTTTCTTTTAGTAATATGCATTTACCTTTCATCCATGTCTTTTCATAGCTTGATAGCTCAATTATTCTTAGCACTGAATAATACTCTGTTGTTTGTATGTGTCATTGTTTATCCACTCACCAACTGTAGGGCATCTTGGTTGCTTCCAAGTTTTGGCAATTACAAATGAAGCTGTAATAAACATCCAGGTGCAGATTTTTGTGTGGAAGTAGGTTTTTGTTTCATTTAGTAAGTACCAACGAGCACAATTGCTGCATCTTATGGGGAAAGTATGTTTAGTTTTGTAGGAAATTGCCAAACTTTCTTCCACAGTTTTATACCGTTTTCACTCCCACCAGCAATGACTGAGTTCTTGTTTCTCCACATCCTCAATAGCATACGGTGTTGTCAGTGTTTAGAATTTTGGTCATTCTTAAGATGTGCAGAGGTATCACACTGTTGTTTCAATTTGCAATTCCCTAATGACATATGATATCAAACATCTGTTCATACGCTTACTTGTCATCTGTATATCTTTGGTGAGGTGTCTGTTCAGGTCCTTTGCCCATTCTAAAATGGGCTTGTTCATTCTCTTGTTGTGGAGTTCTAAGGGTTCTTTTTATGTTTTGGATAATGGCTGTTTATCAAATTTATCTTTTTCACATACATTTTCCCAGTCTGTGGCTTGTCTTCTCATTCTCTTGACATTACCTTTTGCAAACAAGATGCTTTTAATTTTAATGAATTCCAGCTTATCAATTGTTTCTTTCATTGATATGCCTTTGTTTTTCTATCTAAAAAGTCATCCCCATAAAAAAGATCTTCTAGGTTTTCTTCTATGTTATTTTTAGAAGTTGTATAGTTTTGCATTTTGCATTTAACACAGCTTTGAATTACTTTTTGTGAAGAGTGTAATGTCTGTGTCTAGATTCACTTCTTTTATCACATGCATAGTATATCTAGGTGTTTCAGCACCATTTGTTGAAAATTTTTGTTCAATTGTGTTATCTTTGTTCCTTTGTCAAAGATCGTTGGCCATATTTACATGGATTTATTCATGGGGTCTCTATTCTGTTCCATTGATCTATTTGTCTGTTCTTTTGCCAATGCCACATTGTCTTGTTTACTGTAGAATTACAGTAAGTCCTAAAGTGAAGTAGCGTCAATCCTCCAACTTTATTCTTCTTCTTTAATTGTTTTTTCTGGGTTTTTGCTCCTTCATATAAATACTGGAATCAGTTTATTGATATCCACAAACAAAACTAGCTGGAATTTTAATTAGGATGGCATCAAATCTATACAAGTTGGTAAAGACTGACATTTTGATAATATTAGATCTTCCTACCCATCAGTACAGACTATGACTCTATCGGGATTTTTTTTTTTTATATTTTCATCAGAGTTTTGTAGATCTCCTCATATGGTCTTTATTTTATTAGATTAGTATCTAAATATTTTATTTTCTGGGTGCTACTGAAAATTGTAAAGTGTTCTTAACTTCAAATTACATTTGCTCATTCCTGATGTATACAAAAATGACTGACTTTTTTGTATTAACCACATATCTTGTAGTCTTATTACAATTACCTATTAGTTCTGGAGGGTTTTTGGTTCATTCTTTTAGATTTTCCACATAGATTATTATGTCATTTGTGAACAAAAATGATTTTATTTCTTTCTTCCTAATTTGTATAATTTTAAATTCCTTTTCATGTCTTATTGCATTAACTAGGACTTCTAGAATGGTTGAAAAATATGGTAAAGGGATATTCTTTTCTTATTCTTGATGTTAGCTGGAAAGTCTCTAGTTTCTTATTATTAGGTATGATATTATTTGTAGGTATTTTTTAATTGTTTTATGTCAGGATGAAAAGG
This sequence comes from Plecturocebus donacophilus, assembly GCA_004027715.1. Taxonomy (NCBI): domain Eukaryota; kingdom Metazoa; phylum Chordata; class Mammalia; order Primates; family Pitheciidae; genus Plecturocebus; species Plecturocebus donacophilus. The sequence goes on from PVKP010020904.1 coordinate 8,409, forward strand.
TTTAATCTATTTCTAGCTTGCTGAGAGTTTTGCAATGAATAGGTATTGAATTTTATCAAATGCTTTTTCTGCATCTAATTGATTATGTGATTTATCATTTTTAACCTGTTGATGTAATAGGTTGCATTAGTTAATTGTACTTGGTTGTAGTGTATAATTTTTTTATATATTGTTAGATTTAGTTTGCTGATATTTTGCTGAAAATGTTTGCATCTATGGGTTCATAAGAACATATTTCTTTCAATGTCTTTGTCAGTTTTAGATCTTAAGGTAATGCTGACCTCATAGAATGAGTTAGGAAATATTCCCTTTGATTCTCTCTTCTTTGCTTATTTGTTCTATGATGTTCTTTCTTTCTTTATGTAGATATAACTTTCTGAACTGTATCATTTTTCTTCTCTCTATAGAATTTCTGTTCACATTTCTTGCAAGGCAGTTCTACTGGTAGCAAACTCATTTTTTTGTTTGAGGAAGTCCTTATTTCTCCTTCTTTTTTGAAGGATTATGTCACAGGGTACAAAATTCTAGGTTGCTGGGTTTTTCTCAACACTTTGAATATTGTACTCTGTTCTTGCTTGCATGTTTTCTGAGAAGTCAGATATAATTCTTTGTTTCTATAGGTAACTTCTCACTTCTTTTTAAGACTTTTAATTTCATCTTTGGTTTTCTGAAGTTTGAATGTAATATGCTAAGGTATAGTTGTTTTTGGCATGTATCCTTGTTAGTGTTCTGTGAATTTTCTGGATCTGTGGTTTGGTGTCTGATGTTAATTTTGGGAAAATCTGCATTATTATTACCTGAAATATTGCTTCTATTTCTTCTTTTCTTCTTTAGGTATTTTCATTATGTATACATTATATATTCTGTTGTTGTTTTATTTTTTGATATTCTGTTTTGTTTATTCATTGTTCTCTTTGTTTTCAGTTTTGAAAGTTTTTGTCATATCCTCAAGCCCAGAGATTATTTCCTCAGCCATATCCAGTCTACCAATAAGCCCATTAAAGTGTTTTTTTATTTCTGTAACAGTGTCTCTGATCTCTAGTATTTCTTTTTGATTCTTACTGTGAATTTTCATATCTCTTCTTACATTATTTATGTGCTTGCATGTTGTCTATTTTTTTCATTAAAGCCCTTAGCACAGTAATTATAATTATTTTTTTAAATACTGGTCTAATAATTCAAACATTTCTGCCATATCTAACTCTGATTCTGATGCTTGTTCAGTTTCTTCAAAAAAGGTTTTTTTTTTCATTTTATGCCTTTTAATTTTTCTTGAAAGGCAGATAAAATGTAAAAAAAATTGTGGCAAATGGGCCTTTATAATGCAGTAGCAATGTGTGGGTGAAGGGGAAGTATTCTGTAGTCTTAACATAAATCTTATGTTAAGATTTAGTCTTTTTGTGAGCTTGTGCTCTTGGACTGAGACCTTCACCAATGCCTCTCAATTTTTTCCTCTTTTGGAGAGATATGATGGTTAGAGGGGGCAGGAGTGTTTTATTTCCCTTCCCCTGCATAAAGGCTAGAGAGGGCTGGATTTGGGTATATTCCTTCCCCCAGGCCAGTTAGGCTTTAATAAAAACCCCAGCAAATTAGGTTCTGTTGAAATATTTTCTCCTGAGAGCAGGCATTGTTAAGAAAAACAGAGTGTTCTGGGAAATTTCAAAATGGTTTCTTTTTTCTTACTCCTACCAGAAGCATGAGAGGATTTTTCTCCAGTATTCACTGCAAAAACCAGGTCATGTTCCAGCAAGTAAAACTCATAAAAGTATAGAGTTCCCACAAGAGTTTTTAATTCTCAAACTTGTTCACACTAAGCCTCCAGCAAATCATCAATTACAATTCAGATTTCCCTAACCCAGCACCGGTTCCCAAGGAGGTTGCTTCTCTTGCGTTTCTGCTCTGCAAAGTTGTGATTCTCTGTTTTCATCTGTCTGTGTCTCCAAATTTTATGGCAGTGGTTTTGCATTGTGACCTCACTTTCCTGCCCTTCCTAAAAATAATTGTTAATTTTTCAATTTGTTCAGCCTCTTAATTATTGGAATAGAGCAGTGACTTCTAAGCTCCTTAAATAACTCAACTAAAAAATGGACAGACTCCTTAAACCCAAAGTCTGCCCATTTTTTAGTTGGATTATTTGTCTTTCCATTACTAGGTTTTAAGAGGTCTTTCTATATTCTGGATATAATTTCCCTTATGATTGCAAGTATTCTTTTTATTCTGGTTGTTTCCTTTTCACTTTTTTGATGATATTCTTTGCAGCAAGAAGTTTTTCATCTTATTAGAGGCAAAGTATCTACATGTTTTCTTTTGTTGCTTGTGTCCTTCAGTGTTATAGCTAAAAGAAATCACCTAGCTCAAGGGCACAAAGACTTACTCCTCTGTTTTCTTCTACAAATTGTATACATTCGGGTTAATAATCATTAAATTTTTTGATGTGTAGTATAACATATGGGTCCAACTTTATTTCTTGCATGTGGTTATCCAGTTGCCTGCGCACCACTGTTAAGAGATGACTATTGAATTGACAATTGCCTCATGATAGACAGATGCATAAGGCATATGAGAAGGTATATATAAGATAAAGGATATGGAATCTAAATAGCAAATATTAGGTTGGTGCAAATGTAACTGTAGTTTTTGCCATTACAAGTATATTGTACTGTCTGCAATCTCGGCCTTTTGGTTCTCAGATCTAGTATCTTCTCCTGTTTTGTTTACATGTAAATATAAGGAGCTTGCCATTCATCCTGTTGAAAAAGGCAACCTTCTAATGGGGGAGTAATCAGAATAGTATTTTTTCTTTAAATTATCAGGCATTTGGACATTTAATGTGGTGAATGAATAAAAAGCTTTTCAATCTTCAAAACTCTCTTTATTATGCAAATATGAAGTAGGAAAAATAATGTCTAAACCATATTTGCAAATATTCTTTCAGAACTGACCTTCAAGTTTATTATGCACTGGCTATTTGAAGTCATAAGCAGAGAGATGCAGAGTAATCAGGTATTCCTCTGCAGCAGTTTTCTCAGAACAGTTTATTATTTTGTGTTTTAAAAAACCAACTACATTTTCCTGTGTAGTTTAGAAGAAAAAATCTGGTTGAACAAGATTTCAGTTTTTGTCCTAAATTATTTCACTAAACACATAAGAAAATAAGGGAAAAATACCTGCCAGGTAAGAAACCAAGTTTATGATTCTAAAAATTCCCAAAGCATGTCCATGATTAGCACCTACATTCATTATATACCACATTGATCTATTAAGTAAGTATGATCACATAAAACATATGCACTTGAAAATCTCAACCTTCCCAAGACTGCTTCATTTGACAATTTTTCTGAGTATCCATGTTTTTTGAAAGTGAACATTATGTTGAATGAATATATCATGCAAATGATTTATCAGTTTTAATCACTATTGAATTGCAGCTTCCTTATCTAGGAATGAAACTCTTCAGTTTGACAGAATTTTTTTTGACTTGATAAGAATTGCATGTTATTAACTTTGATATGTACATTTTTCATGTCAAAATATACTGGTTTTAAAACTTACATTGCAACTATTTTTGTATGTTTTATTTATAATATGAATAATATATATTCAAGTTTTTACAAAAAATACACACTTTGTAAGCTAGCTAACTAATCTTGGGTTCTTTGTTACAAATATAAAGCATAAAAAATGATTTTCTTCATTTTTACTAATTTAACGTATTTATGTCCTTTGTAAATTATTTCAGTTATTTTACACTTGATTTCTCTATTCAATATCTCATAAGAATAAAAGTAAAAAATACTATAATTTGTTCACTACAAAATTAGGTTTTTTGTATAAAAAGTTTTAAAGAGGATAGTGATCGTTATAGTTATTATTATTTTCATGCATCAAAGACTACAATGAGGACAAAAGTTCAAATTATAAAATTAAAATTTTGTCCTAGAGCTATACATTTTAATACAGGAAGTGTCATTATGTTTCATTTTACATTTTGATACTTTTAATACTTTACAATTTTTGCCAATTAAAACTTAAAATATTGATATTTTCTCTCTGTCTTACTAGCTTTTTCTTTCTATATTTCTTTGACATTGACAATTGATTTACTAATTAATACTCCCTCCAAATTATGCCTCTGAAAATATATTTAGTAAAACATAATAATAATAAATGTAGGTCTTTAAGTTTTTCATCAATCCACTTTGCTAAGATTTAGATAAACTGCTATTTTTAAAAGATAGAACTCTTTACACTTATAAGTATATCTGATTTTATACATTTAAATATAACCATTAAAAATATAAGCAAAGGAAACTTAGCAGCGAGCCTGCTTAGTATTTTCCTGGCTGGATTCTAAGTATACCAATACTGGTACATTTAGAAAGCCTGTTCACTTGGTGAATAAGCTCAGAAGATATCAGGTAATAATTGCTTTAAATGTGCTAGCAGACGTTTCGATTATCTCAATAATAGGTTTACAAACTATTAATTTTGTAATTCAATCGAGTCTTAAAGATGTTCAAAGACTTTAAAGAGGTTAACATTGCATTTAAGGTATATCTACCCTTGCCACTACATGGCCACTTTCCTTCATCAAATATGCCATGTTTGGTTCTCAATTCCCTTATCTTAAATGAAAGATTGTGCAAGGACTTTAATTTTTTTTTTCTAGTTTGAGCCCTAAGGATTCCAGGATCCCTGTGCTAAACATTATTAGCTAAATAGATAAATCTCTGGAACAGAGACTTTTGAGGTAATTTTCCAAACTGGGATGTTAAAATTCATACACTGACAAACATGAATAAAATCTACACGCACTGACCTTTATTCCTCTGCCACATACTTCAGGTACACTTCTACATTGTGTGGTATGTGTCTATGAACAATATTTCTCCTTTCATTCTTTTTAATTAGATCTCTTTGACCCTTGCACTAGCTAGAAATGACAGTTCTTACTTTGACTAGAAATGTTTTACTTACCTCTCACTCCACTTAGAAATGTTTTACTTATTATTTGAGGTAGTCAGTCTTTCAAAAAATTCATTTATCATCAGATATGCCTAAAACACTAAAAACAAAATTCTGAGATAAAATATTGGTAGTTTCTGCAGTCAAGGAAGTTTTAGCCTATTATTTGTGTAATTCATGAAACCATAAATTACACAGTAGATTATCGAACCATCAGTAGTGCTACAAGTGAGAGATGCATGACACATTGAAGTTATATAGCCTACTTTGGGAAGGTCAAGGACCAGATGCCTGAGGAGTGATCATCGAGTTAAGTTATGAAGAAAAAAGAGGAATTAACTAGAGAAACAGGAGGGAAGGTCAATCCAGGAAGAGAACATGGAAGCCAGAAGGCCAAGGACCTGAAATGTCCTGTGTTTTGGAGCAGGGGGAATGAAGGCAATGTTGTACATGGTGATGCCCATTATACAATCTGGAATCAGACCCTTTAGGAGATGTCCAATATTTTGACTTTTACACTAAAGAATAATGCAAGTGGTTATGTAGGGAAGCACAGAGTAAGACTTTTAAAACTTTGTAGATGTTCCAAATTTTCAAAAGCTCAGCCTGCCTAAGCCAGAATGGATGTGAGAGTGCTTTCCATAGCCTAGGTAGGGAATAATGGCCTTTAAACTAGAATAGTGGCAGTTTATATGGATGCATGCCAATGAAGTCTAAGAATAATCAGGAAGTGCATTTTACAGGACTAGGTGTTTGCGTAGATATCAGAGGACACTAAGATGGAGCTATCAGACTGTGCCCCTCAGGTCCCAGCTTGATGAACGTCATTCCATGTAATAGGGCATGGCAAGGAAGAGGGCCAGAGTAGAATGAACACAGTTCTCCCTTTGTGCTTCTTCAGAAAATGAGTCTGCATTCTTTTGATCCAATTTTGTTAAGCTTGTACTGCCATGTACATTCTGATTAGAGCCATATAGCTGTGTGCTGCATGATATCTTATAGTCAGTTCAAGAAATACTTACCTATAAAATCAGAGATGCTATTGAAAGTAAGAGTTAATAACTTGGGCCTGGGAATCTATGTATATTAGTGACTTTCTAAAAGTTACACAATTAGTAAGTGCTCTAAGTTGGATTTAAATGTAATATATATTTACTCTTATTGGCAGACAGGATGGAGCCATTTTCTGTATTTTCTTCTGCAGGCTGGAAATATTTTGTAGCTGTTTGTGAAGCTACATGCTTTTTAACACTCTGTACCAACAAATAGCTTTAGTTAGGAATTCTGTTCCTTTTCCAGTCTCATCCTTAGACCTGTCTTTTGGGCTCTATGGTGGGCTGAACAATGGACTAGCAAATATGTCCAGGACTCATGAATGACACCTTACATGGTAAAAGGGACTTTAGAAATGTGATTAAGCTAGGAATCATGCAGTCATAAGATTAACGTAGCTCATCAGATTTGTCTGATGTAATCACAGTTTTTCTTATGAATTAGTAGCAAAGTCAATAGTAGATGATATGATATAACAAAGAAGCAAAAGTTGGAAATGAGGCAAGGAAGGGGCTATGAACCAAGGCATGCCGGCAGCCTCTAGAGGCTGTAAGAGACATGGAACAGATTCCTTCCCTAGAGCCTCCAGAAGGAACCAGCCATGCTGTTTTCTTGATTTTAGTCCTATAAGACTCATTTAAGATTTCTGATCTCCAGACCTATAGGCTAATAATTTTTGTTATTTTAAGATTCTAAGATTGTGATAAGTTTTTGCAGCAACAATAGGAAATCAACGTAGGTTCTACCAGATCTCTAACTTGTTAGTACTTGCATATGGACATGTAAAACTAAATTTAGTATCCACTCCTCCCTACCCATCACTACAGCAAATTGTCAATCCTCCCAATATCCTTGGTATCATCAATGACATTAACTCTCTCAGAGTTGTGTTTATGCTTTCTGTTTCATATATATTTCCAGCAAAAGTCTTGAGACGCTTCTTTTTCAAAAAATTGATATCATTCACTTCATATTCTCTACTATAAAATATGAGAAGAGAGAACACAAATGACTATCTTTTTATTCTGATATGGTATTCAGGGCCAATATTAACTTGTTTCACAAAGATTTTCTTCTGTTGTAGCCATTATGGGCTTTTTACTTCTCCCATTATCTGCATTATTTGTTTCCTTTTTGTTTTTTGTTCCCTGCTGATTTTACTCTATCTCCTCCTTAACCATATTCATCATTACATTACATTCAGGAAACAAATAGTAAATAATTTGTTAAAAGATAAGTAAATGAAATGTTTTTAATAAAAGTTCAAGATAGATTTCTTCCAAGATGCTTCTTCTGAACCAGTATAGTATTTTATAAAATCATTATTAACATTATTCTATGTAATTTATTATTTAATCTTTATTTATCTATATTCAGCTGTTTCAGAAAGTTTTTCTTTTCTCTCCAACTCAGCTGTTATTCCATAAAAGTAACATGCAGCAATACTCTATATTCATATTCACTTTCCTAAATATACTTATTAATCACATATTTTATGACAAATGCTAATGATATGCAATAAACAAGACAGATACCATTCTTCTCCTCGTGAAATTTGAAGTATGTGCTTTTCTTCAGTTCTATAGCTTTAGAATTTATGCAGTGGTGAATTTGTTTCCCAAGACGGCCTTCATAAATTACCACAAACAGAAATTTATTCTCTCACAGCTCTGCATACTAGAGAATCAAAATCCAGGCATCAGCAAGCTTGGTTTCTTCTGAGAGTTCTTAGGGAGGGTCTTTTCCCTACCTCTCTCCTGGCTTCTGTGGCTGCTGGCGACATTTGGTGGTTCTTGGCTTACAGCTTGGCTTACCACTTCAGTGTCTGCCTCTATCATTGCACTGACTTCTGCCTGTGTGTCTCTGTATTCAGGTACTGCTTTACTCTTCTTTTAAGGACACTAGTCACACTGGATTAGGGCTCATCCTAACTCAGCATGACTTCATCTTAATTCCATCTGCAAATAACTTATTTCTAAATAAGGTTCACAGATCCTGGGGTTTAGGATTGAACATATCTTTTGAGGGGACACAATTCAACCCACAACATGTGTTTATAATCTCTAGTAATATGAGATTAATATATGTCAATGTTTGCTGAATTTCCAAGCACAAGATAAAAGTCTATAAGAACGAATATATTGCCAGAAATTATAAAAGCAACTATTTAGCAGAAACAGAAATGCAAAGATTGAGGCCAAAAGTGCAAATTCTCACCTGCTATTTGGATTGAACAATCTATTATAATTAGTTTGTTTTCCTAGGTAATAAATATACATTAGTTTTGTTTTTTTTTCTAACTGAGTAGACCATATGGACCTCAGTTTTATAAGTCCCTATTTTAACTATTTCTAAATCATCCATTTGTAAAAAGAAATACCAATATTTCTTTAAATTATTATCAATATAAGCAGTTAAAAAGGTTGTAAAAGCAAATAAAAGAAATACATTTTAAAAAACATCAAACTCAGTATTTGTTTATATATGCCAAACTTCCAGAAATAGCAATTTAAATTTTCGTAAGAAACTGACCTAAAATTTATTAGAATGTCTGGTAACATTAAACAGTCTATGAAAGAAAAAAATGCAATTAAAAGATTTAAATATAGTAGATTACTAATAATAAATATATATATATAAATATATAGAGAAGTATATGTAATATTTGAAATGAAAAATGAAGCAAAACCATAGATACAGAATACATAGAATCATACAAAAATATTAGATACTACATAAGAAAAATTAATTAGATAACTGTTAACTGAAAGGCTATAAATTATTATAAAGAATCCATGAAGAAGTATTAAATAGAAAATAATATATAGAAATAATTGAAAAATTGATTAAGGGCCTAGCATTTAACATGAGTTTACTGTTGAGCTATATCTACTCTTGACAAAAACTCAGTGATCATTTAAATTTTAGATACTGGGAAAAAATAAAAAGCTCCCTAATTTATTTTTGGAAGCATAGTTTTAGTAGGAAAGCCTGTAAAGATTATAAAGAAAAAGAGGAAAGATATAGCCCAATATTCTTTAAGTATTTATGTCTCAAAATCCAAATCAAATACAGGAAAACTCAGTTCAAGCAAGAAAATAATAGAATAAAATATTGTATTCTTAGTTCATTAGTGTGCTTCAATATCATAAAATATATTACATATTTAATTGTATCCAGTAAATTAAAATATATAAGCCACATATTTATAACAGTATATGCTAGTAATTATTTACTAACTCCCAAGTGAGCTATAAAGATACTTTTTGAGTATGGTGAAAATTATTTAACACAAAACAATAACAAGGATCTTTCAAAACTGGGAAATGATAATTAAGAAAGTAATACAATCACCATTTTCAAATTGTTGTATGAGGTATGCAAAATAAATTGAGATAAAAAAATAATGATTTCAACAGATATTAAAAAAAGTCAAATACTCTAATGATAAATTGTAGTAATGAGTACCTAGAAAAGCCTGAAGACTCTAGTAAAGATTAACAGAATTAATAAGTAATTGTGATAAAGTGACAGAGCATAGTACCCCCAAAATCATTAGCTGTAGTGATATTAAAGAGTTATACTAGTGTTAGCTAGCTGGAAATAGCTAGTTCAAAATAAAAGAAAAACAATAAAATGTTTAAGAATACATTTAACATAAAAAATAATCTCTAATTGAATAAAATTATAGTATCTCATTGGAGCATATAAAACATGTTATTCAGAAATATTACATTATTGATTGTGAAGTCATAAAATAAAAATGTCAACTCTTGCAAAATCAATGTATTAATTTAATACACTTAGAAGAAGTATCCTAAGAGTTTTGTTCTCATTTGAATTTGTTGTTATTTTTGTTGTTTTGGTAATTGGACATTAGTTTACAGTGCATATGAAAGAAGATATATCAAAAATATCCAGAAAATTATGAAGAAGATTTGTCTTAATTGACATTAAAAAATAAACAATATGGTCTAACATATCAAGAACTAAATAGACAAGGAATTAGATAGACAAGAAATGGATGCTACATGTTTAGGTTTGTTTTTACATGTTTGTGTTTTTACATGTATGTGTTGGGGAGGAGGCATTTAATTTATAGATAACACAATATTTTATTTTATAAAACTGCAAAGCCATCTTAAAGAAAATAAATATGAATTTCTATATTTTATTTTATAAGACTGTAAAGCTATCTTAAAGAAAATAAATATGAATTTCTCTTTGTCTTGGTTCAAAAGAATAAGTTCTTCAAAAGAATAAGTTCTATGCTCATTAATGCTTTATATATGTGAAATAAAATAGCATTTGTTTCCATGGGTGCAAGTACCAGGTATCAGAATTAGCCTCACTATGGACAATAGTGCTAGATAAAATATATGAAAATATATAAAATATCTTCATAAATGCATTCAAAGAAGCAGAATAATGCTTGAATATTGCTGAGAGTGGATATTAAGTGTTCTTTCCACAAAAATGATAACCATGTGACATAATTAGGATTTAAGCATTCCACACTTCAAAAAATTATGTTGTACCTGATAAATGTATACAATTTTATCTGTCAATTAAAAAATAAATAAAATTAAACATTATTTTAAAGGAAAAATAAGCAAGCAGCTAAAAATAAGATAAAAGCAGGAACTGAAGACATCAAAGCTGATTTGGTATTGAAAATATTTGTTGAACAAAAAACATGAACTTGAGGTTTTATGACTTTGCAAATTTCAGTAGCGAGAAGACAAAGCCAGAGTCAATTTAGATTACAGAAATCCAGGAAATACACCCATGTGAAAAAAATAAGTCAAGTGAGATTAAATATTTTTCAGTAAGTGAAACCTGGACAATTATCCACAAAGAAGAAAAAACGTGAAAATGTTCCTGTGCCTTATATATCATGCTCAAATCTGTATTTCAAGTAGATTACACATTTACATAGGAAAGGAGAAACTATAAAAACTTTGGGTTAAAATCTAGAAAATTTTAGGATCACATGGAATGAAAGTATTAAAAGCCAGATTGTAAGAAAAGTAGTCATAAATTTGATTACATTTAATTTAAGAGCTTCTATTCATTAAAGTGCACTGAAGAGTGAAAGATGAAAAAAAGAAAAGAAGGAGGAAGGAGGAAGGTAGGAAGGAAGGAAAGAAGGAAGGAAAAAATATAAATCAGGAAGATGGAGACACACTTTCTACTGAAATATGTGCTAAATTTATGCAGTAGTTTACAGACGAGGAAGGCAAAAATTATATTTGTGAAAATACTCTCATTTGCCCTCTGTCAGTTCCTTCCCAGTCACTCTGACCTCTTCTTCATTGTTGGAACATTCTTATTAAGTGTCAAGGCCCTTTTAAGTAAATCAGTAAGACTGAAGCTATAAAGGAATCTATAGATACCTTTGACTGCCCAAAATGATGGAATAAAGGAATACATACATGAATAAATAAATGGACTTGAAAAATAACACAAACTCAAAAAACAAATGGAAGATTGGGATATTTGTAAATCAATACATGATAAAGTATTAATGTCCTTAAAATACAGAGGACTATTACAACATAAAAGAACATCTATCAAATAGCAAAATGAGTAAAAGATATGCTTACTTAACTTTTGCACATGCAAGTCCAAAGAGGAAATTTAAAAAAGAAAATTATGCTCAACTTTTCGTGTATCTTGTGAAATGCAAATGCAAATAAGAATAAAATGCAATTTCTCCAAAGTTAGATGGACAAGATCAAATAAAGTAATATTTCTTGCTCTTTCAAATTTGGGGTGCATGGCATTGATAGAAGGTAGAAATGTGATTTCAACTATTATGGGGGGAGGGAAGCAAGCCAGAAATATGTATTTACATAAAACATATCATTTTATCCAGAGCCCTAGTCAGAGTAATGCTTCTCATAGAAACAGAAACTCAGGACATAGTGGTATCATTAAGAATTGTGGCATTATTTGCAGACACACACACAAGTTAAAGTTATATAAGGGTGCATTATTAAATCTGTTTAATAAATGTGGCCCAATTAGACAATGGAAGATTAATCAGTCATTAAAAATAATGCATTAGAACCATGATAGTCATGGGAATTCCATAATGTATTAAGTGAGAAAAATGAAAGGTAGAGAAGTGTACATATAGTATATTCTCATAATTATAAAACAACAACAAAAGAATAACATGTATACACAAGTAAGTGATTTGCATGTGTATGGGGAAAATAATGAAAGACAGAAAAAATAGGTTTTTTTTGTCTTTTTAAAAGTTAAGGGTTTGGCAGAAAGCAGGGTGGCTGCAAATAGAGAGGCAGGTGGTACAACACATAAAAAGAAGGACTATCAGACTTCTTGTAGTTTCCACAGCATCTAACATGCAGTCAAATGGATAAAGTATTTAGGTTAACTGTAGAAGGGAAAATGCTATGAACAATAATATAATGTATACATATTGAATATACACATAGGTAGGAATTAGTTTACACAAATTTAACTAATTTTAAAATATAAAATTGTATAAAATGTGTTTTTGTGTTTTTGTTATCTCAAATGAGCATCTATAATGATTTGTTTAAAAAAAAAAACCCAAATAGATATCACAATGCTTGACCAGATAATTTAGCTATGAAAAAGAAATTCCTTAGGGGGCAATTAGCTTTGATCTATTTGTTCTATGATGAAAAATTTTACTAGAAGACTGGGACAGTCTCAGCTATGTCAAAACCATATGATTTAGGCATAAGGGAGAATTTGTGAGGGCATAAGACACAAAACCAATCCTTTACTACAAGATGGGGAAGGCAAGAAGGAGAAGGAGAAGAGAAGAAGGAAAAGAAAATAAAAGCAATCAATCCACTGTGATAACAGTAAGACGCAATGATCAATGAGTTCTTGATATGCTGGCAAGTGTCTTTAAGAGCAAAATATCTATTACTTGATTCTTTTCCTGAAGAAAAGTTTGAATTGATACTGTTACCTATATTGTAAATAAAGACGACTATTCAATATAAGTAATTTGCTTTATATCACAGTTAAGGATGGAACAGGATTCCCAGTCTGTTGACTCTAAAACTAGTGAATATAATCCTTATGCCACAGCTATGACACACCAATACTGCCTGGATTCCCTTCATGTGTTTTCTAGGCTGCTCTAGTATTTTCTTAAACTAGCTTACTTGATTTTTGAGTTCATGCATTTGAATTTCCCCACAGCTCCCATAGCATACACATGTGTGTATGCACAGGCACCCACACACACACATACACAGGTTCTACGCCACACTACCCCAGCAATAACCAGTCTTAACATTTTGAGATATATTCTTTTAGTCTTTTTCTTTTTTTTAATTAATGAGTGGTTAAACTTGATGGGCTTTCCTAGTAATTAGCTGTCATTGCACAGGAAGCGAGGCCCTGGAAGTCTGGAAGAGCACTAGATACGTGTCGATGGAGACCTGTACTCAGTAAAAGTCCAGAGCATTAAATCTTCAAGGAGAATACAGGACAAAACGAACCATGGAGAGAAGGGGGCTGGATCACCAAAGGACGACATGAGAGCCCACAGTGTTGGTAGGCAGTTGGACATCAGTATCTGGAAGTAAAGAGGTTGCAGAAAAAAGAGCACGGTAACTCTGGATGCTTTCCAAAAGTAACCCTCACTTTTACATAGACTGAGTTCAACCTACTATTAAGCCACTAAATTAACAGACCCAAGCATGAAAACCAATGAAACAACAAAACTGAATAGTAACTTCCTCTAACAATCATTTTGATAAAATTTTTGAGGATTAGAATTTCTATGTAGATGGGAAATCAAACTTTCCTTTTCCATCTCCAACTCCATCGCATCTTAAAAAAAATGTATGCACAATTATGTCTATTTTTCTAATGTCAGAAAACCAAAAGTCAGAAACATTTCTAATAGGTCTCTTATGTCCTTGTTAAAAGCCAACAATGAATTTTTGAAAAATATAGTATAATCCTTATATCAAGTGTCTCAGTGACATAATGGATCTCATTTGTCTTCCAGGAATATTACACTTCTTTTGATTGAATCTATTGCTTCTACAAATGCCTCTTGAAGGCAGGTTTATCATTTGTTAGCTATCATATTTCAAAATTTTCTTTTAGTCCCATCTCTGTTCACTGGCGAAATATTGTATGTTCAACATTCACAGTGTCTGTTATTCATCTATAAATTACTCAACTTCTCTCTTTCCACTATCCAAATTCGAATGTCAGAAACTCTAGGAAGCTACAGTGGGCTCCCCATAGTTTTCCTTAGCTCTCATCTTTACCTGCTTTGAGTATGCTCTGAGTGTACTTGCAGAGCTGCGAGATCAATTGACAGCCAGATCAATTTCCTGAGGACCAGTACTTATTATATCACTTCTCTATTTGAGAGGAGCCAAAAATATTTACTGGCTACCCTTTGCCTATAGAATAATGCTCAAATATGTCAGTCATTTTTCCATCTCTGGAATGAACAATCTATTTAATTATTTTTCTCATTATTTGCTATTATATGGAACAGACACTGGCCATACTCAACTATAAAATATTACAGTCCAAAGGTGAAATATTTCCCTTTGCTTTTTAATCCAATGTTTTTTATGTCTGAAATATCTTTTTTAAAAATAAAACTTATGCAAACACTTCTCCTTAACTCAAATTCCACATGAAACATAAACCTGAATTTATATTTCTAAACTGAAAACTATGGAATCCTCCTTTAAATTCCTGTATGCTTTAATCTGTACTAATTATATTACATATATCTGGTTAGTATTATAATTAGTATATATTCCTGTATTATTAAAAATACATTATAATTTTTGCATTTATATATTACCTTCTGAGAGTTTGAATACAAAACAGTTTATATATCTGCTTTATTTACATATCCCTTAGAATCAGTGGCAAAATTTCTTGCACATATAATCAGTAAATATTTGATGAGTAATTGAATGAATCAAGCAGGTGAATACTCTTCTTCATAACTACACTGGTTGACATAGATCAAATAGTTTAATTAAATGCAGAGAAAACCAATTTGCATCGGCCTATTTATAACAGGCAAGAAACAAAAGTTCACTGTTCCGTACTCTATTAGGCTTTCAACATTTATGCGTCGGCCCTGGAAGAGTAATAACATCAAACAAGAATCTATGAGTTTTTTACCTCAATCCTTTTGTAATGTGGCTGCTTGCATGAAGTACAAGACCACATTCCCAGGTTGACTGAAATCCCTCCCGAGAAAGCTGCGGCTCAGGCTGTGACTCTGATGTGAAGTCTAATGCTCCTGATTCTGATCACTGTTTCACCCCTGCTTCATCCAATTTGCCTCTTACATGCATGCTCTGACCCGTAGTGCTACCTAGGTTTGGTATTGTAGATCTATTTTCTACTTCCTGCAGAACTATTCCTAGTTCTTATTTTTAATGGGAAGGCAATGATTATTCGTGAGACACTCAAAGAGGACATGGCACCTTTTATGGAACTATTAGGTTGGTGCAAAAGTAATTGTGGTTTTAATAAAAAACTTGGTAAGACTATTTTGGAGTTTACGTTACACAGTTACAATGTTAATTGTTCAAACCTCAAGTCACAGTGAGTAGAGAAATATAAATAAAGACAAATGGGGATTTGGAAGTGTGGTTTGTGGAAGAGGAAGATGTTGATTATAGAATTAGGAATGTATTCTTACAGAGAAGAGATTCTTTTCCCCTCTAAATAGCTTAAGTTCTTTTTTATAATCAATGAGGAAAATTATTGATCCTGATATTTTATTTTCTCTCTCCTCACCCATGTCTAAGAAACTGAACAAAAGTCTCGGATGATGTCATATAGCATTGTTTGATTGCTTTTCCTCAAGGTATAGGTTTATCCTAGTCTAGGGCCTAGTAGGTATTTATGTCTGATGGGCCTTGGCTAGAGACAGATGATCTGAAGCTCTCTATCCTGCTTTCATTGCTTGTTTTCTGCCTTTCTCATTTCCTTCTTTCTCTCAATTAAAATGTGTGTTTCAGTCATATGCACTTAGTCCTTTGCTATTCATGTGGAACATATTATAAAATGAAAGAGACTCTCTTTGATCTCAAAAAAGAACAGGCTGGAAGGAAAAAATGTTACCAGGCAATTACCTGGTAAAAATAAGTTACAGTTAGGTTGTTGACTTCTCAAGTGAAGACGTTGTCTAAGAAACATTCCCTAGGGGTTTGAACTTATTTACCAAATGTGAACAACGGGTAAAGGTAAGAATCCACAATTTATTTCTAGCTGAGGCTACTTTAAGATCATTTGGGAGATAGATATGGATATATACTTATATATTCAGTATATATATGCATGTAAAGTATGCATTTATATATGTAGTCACATACTTCTATATACATGTGGTTTTAAATATGTATATAATGTGTGTGTGTGTGTGTGTGTGTGTGTGTGTGTGTGTGTACAAGCTATATGCATGCTATAGCTATATACACAAACTAAGTAGATCTGGCTGAAGCATACCATCAAAGAAGAGCTCATTTGCAGTTGATATTTCTTGGTCAGCTGTATTTTCAAATGTTATGCCTTTGGACAGCATATTAGTATGAAAAGTCAGCAGTTGTATAAGCGTTTTCTTGTTGAAACAGGTTGTCATTGATAATAGTAATTTCTTTACTTTGTTTCAGTAACACAGAGTACCTGTGTGGAATTGTGATATTAATATGCATGTTAGAGGCCAAACTCAGTTACTCATACCTGTAATCCCAACACTTTGGGAGACCAAGGTGGGAAGATTGCTTGAGGCCATGAGTTTGAGACCAGCCAGACCAGGCTGGGCAACATAGTGAGACCTCACCTCAAAAAAGGAAGGAAGGAAGCAAGGAAGGAAGGAAGGAAGGAAGGAAGGAAGGAAGGGAAAGAGGAAGGGAGGGAGGGAGGAAAAGAGAGAGAGAGAAAGAGGGAGGAAGGGAGGAAGGAAAGAAGGAAGGGAGAGAGGGAAGGAAGGAGGGAAGGAAGTTAGCCAGGCATAGTGCCAGCTATTGAGAGGCTGAGGCAAGAGGTACACTTGAGCCTCAGAATTTGAGGCTGCTGTGAGCTATGATTGCACCATTGCACTTCAGTCTCTGTGACACAGTGAGACTCTGTCTTAAAAAAAAGACATGTTAAAATCCTCTATTTTGGTTTTCAAAAATGGTCAGATGCTGACATTGGTATTGAGTTAGTAGAAATTTTGTGCTATAATGATTAAGACTGAACAGTTTCTGCTTCTTGGCTAATTTCAATGAATTTTTTAAAGAAGATTGATTACATATGTGATAACTTTTAATCTGGCATTTCTGTTCAAAATTCAATACATTTTCCTCTTCCTATTGTAATTCAAAAGTTTTGTCTTTTTGGTTCTTACTGAGAAATACTCCCAGAATCCACATGTAACATCAGAGGGACATGGGACCATCTTTGCTGCCCCATTTGTTGCCCACTGGTTATAAGCTTTGATGCGACCACTTCAGTTGATCTTTCTTCCTTCATCATCCCCAGCCTCCCCCACAAGCTGGAATATCTGTGAATTAAAATTGCTTTCTGAATTAAGGAAGGATGTTATTTGATCAAGCCTATCTCACTGCATGATCCGTATTGAATCTGATTTTGTTTCACCTTATTCTCATTTGTATTTAATTCATAAATTGATGGTGTTCTACAATGGGCTAAGATTTTACCATGTTATTATACTCTTTTTAGTTTTGGGGCTTTTCGTTACTCTTTTAAAGTAGCAGTTACCCTGGATTTTCCAATTAAATGTGTTTCAATTCCAAATCCTTTTCTAGTTCTTGAAAACATAAGGGACCCTAAACCTAACATATGTAACCAAATCATGCTATGATTTGCCAAAAGGAATACATCATGTTGCTGGAATTTAGGTGCTATGGCCAAGATTTGTACTCCCTTTTTATAACATAATTTCCTTTTATGGTTTTGTATTCACTCGTTTTTTCTTAAATCATCCAAGCAGTATTTTTTTAATTGTCATGAGAAAGTGA
Organism: Plecturocebus donacophilus; assembly: GCA_004027715.1. Classification (NCBI taxonomy): domain Eukaryota; kingdom Metazoa; phylum Chordata; class Mammalia; order Primates; family Pitheciidae; genus Plecturocebus; species Plecturocebus donacophilus. The sequence goes on from PVKP010020904.1 coordinate 26,456, forward strand.
TACAATTATTCATTTAATCAAGTTTAAGATTGTGCTATAAATTTGGCATATTACTTTCTAAATAGGAGTTTGCTTGGTTAATTCAATGATAGTCTATGTATTATAGAACAGATATTCTCATGATTACTGGTACAAAGAAGACTATCACCTTTCAAAAAAGTAAATTATTAAGATGGTACTGTGCTATAGACCTCTTTTATAGTCCTACATGCTCAGGAGGCTAAGCAGGGAGGATCCCTTGAACTCAGGAGTTCAAGACCCCCTTGGCCATACAGGGAGACCTTATATCTTAAAAACAAAATTAAGAAGTTAATTTTTTTTCTATATTTTTCAGTGAGATCTCATAGATCTAGCCTTACAAAGTTCTCACAACACAGTGGTTGTTGGATAATAAGTGTTTCATTTCTCAGGCAGTGCAAATCACAAACCACAGTAATTTTATATCCTGAAAAAGATTATTGGAGAACAAAAATTAATGAAATTTTGTTTCATGAAACCCAATATATTTACTCACTTGGCACTTTAAATGGTTCCTAAAAATTTTGAATGCAAAACCTAATCACATTTGTATGAAGCCTAAATTACCAATAGAAGTTGCATTATTACAGTATATTTTAAAAAATTATATGCATTTTACAATAAATTTTTTATTGAAAATTTTTTCTTGATATTATAATTTTTTTTAGTAATTAATACATTTACAAATGCCGTGGAAACAAAAACAGTGATCTTTGAAACATAATCTGCTTTTTATATATAATAATGAATATGGAGGTGGCTTTAAAGCCAGTTATATTTGAAACGTGCTTCACTTATGCAGATTAGCTCCTTCAATATATTTTCACTTTGGTCATGTTGCGATATTACTGAAATTTTGAAAATACTCAGAAACCATCAAAATTTGATTGACCCAGCTAACTATTCAAAAGCCTTTGACCAAGAATCAGCTAATATACAATTTTTTGATCACTAAATAGAATTAAATGACACCAAAGTCCTGTTACTCTCCTTTATGGAGTTTTAAAAAATGTATTAATAAGCTGGGTGTGGTGGCTCATGCCTGCAATCCTGGCTCTTTGAGAGGCTGAGGCAGGCGGATCATGAGCTCAGGAGTTTGAGACCAGCCTGTACAATATGGTGAAACCCTCCCTCTCTCTATTAATAATAGAAAAATTAGCCAGGCGTGGTGGCGTGCACCTGTAGTCCCAGCTACTCAGGAGGCTGAGGCAGAAGAATCACTTGAACCTGGGAGGCAGAGGTTGCAATGAGCCAAGATTGCACCATTGCACTCCAGCCCGGGTGACTGAGCGAGGCTCTGTCTCGAAAAAAAATAATAAAAAAAAACTATTTGCATGTATGTACACACATACATACATGTAAGTATGTGCATCTATTTATTTTACTATCTCAACTAATTGTAAGATAAAATGAGCAAGAGGATTTTTTTAAAATCCTCATTAACAATATTTTTAATCATAATTTTATATTCATCAGAAACCATGATATTAATTACATTATTTGTGATATACCAGATGTTTAAACAGCACAATTTTATATTAATTTAGGACTTTGTATTGTAAGATGTAAATTTTAAGTGCTTCTTTGATGCCTCTAAGCACCACTGGGCCCCAGAGGCCTTGCCATGAGTTTTCCTGTTCTCTTTAGACACTCCTTCACCCAGCAGGACAGACTCCCACCCAGCTCAATCAACTGTATCTCACCTGGTCCTCAACAAAATGGGTTTTACTTCCTTGCCATTATATACAATTCTTTAAATAAATAAATTTCATCCTCCTAATTTAATCAGGGTCATTTCACCCTCTTGTTACTACAAAGCCTGCCTCCCACAGCTGTGATGATTCATTCTGCATCTGAGTGAAACTTGTGGCTCTGCATAGCATATAACATCCATCTTCCATAGTCTGTGGGTATATGTAATTAATAAGACATCACCAGTCCCCTCTTACCACAGTAGGTGTCTTGTTTAGATGTCTCATACTGTTTACCAATGTCTCATATCGTTTCCTCCTTTACCAGTAGGGTGATTAGAAGTGATCAGAACAGGCTGATACTTGGCTCCCTAGATATTTTTGAAAATTTAAGCCTGAATAGAAGGCCGCTTTATCTTCACAAAGAAGTCCACAAAGCAAATATTTACAGGTAATTCTAATTTTTGTTTTCCCTTCTGTTTCTATTAAGGGAGTGACACGTGAAATCGGTCAAAGTTCTAAATTCCTATTCTCTAAAATATAACCAAATGAAAATGATTGTTTTCTAATCTGGAAAAATGTAATGTCGGTTGATATTAATTATCTATCACAACCACAAAAATTATCTCATTGAAGTACTCATTTACTATTGAAATTTTAGCCCAACAAACACAATGAGGAATTCTATGAGGCAATTTGGGTGCACTATTAACTCCTGTATGATTGTACGTGATCACTTGATTTACAGGGTTGCTCACTGCTGTGGTTTGAATGTTTTATGTGAAACTCATGTTAAACCTTAATCTCTAGTGTGGCATTATTGAGAGGTGGGGCCTGTAGAAGGTGATTGGGTCATGAGGACTCTGCCCTCATGAATGGATGAATCCATCCATGGATTAATAGACTAATGGGTTAATGGACTAATGGGTTATCATGGGAGTGACTGGAGCTAGCACACTCAGCCCCCTCACCATGTGATGACTGGCGCAGCCTCTGGCCTTTGCAGAGTCCTCCCAGCAAGAAGGCTCTCACCTCTTGCAGGCTCTGACTCTTGGGTTTTTCAGCCTCCCTAACTGTAAAAATAAATTTGTTTTATTTACAAATTATCTAGTTTTTAGTATTCTGTTATAGACAATGGAAAATGTACTAAGACACTATATCAGTTAAATTTTGGATGATGTAAAAAACAGTGATGAATTTATTTTAAAATAATTGATCAGGAGGCATTTTTATTCTTATATTGGAAGTATTGGGAAAAATAAATAAATACTTGTAGAATCGTCTTAAAACCACTGAATCCTCTAAACAAATGAATAAAAGAATCAAACAGGGTTTTTTTCTTTTTTTTAAATCAAATTACCATTAACCAGACTGTGATGTACATAATAGGAAATCCACTCAGAAGTTAGAAAGACAGAAATAAATTTTAATTTGTAAATAGCCAGGCAGATCCAATTCATTTCACACATGTTCTGAAGGTAAAATACAGTATCAAGTAGGAGGACTTGGCAGCACTATTGATATAGGTAATTTATTCCAAATTCAGGTAGTAATTGGAATGGCCACCTGTGTTAGTTAATTGCATTTATATGAAGGAAAAATGAAATGTCTCACATCTGTCTAGAAAGCAGGTTGTTACAATGTGGAGCCAAGTGCCTAGGTTAAACTCCCTCAGAGACAGACAGATTGGGATGCTGTTTTCCTTGATGTTTCCATTTCAAAGAGATGGCTCCAAGGTCTTCAAGAACAAACATTACTGGGTTGTAATACAGGTAAGAGGTTTATTTTGCTTTCTAAAAATGTTTACATACATCTCTATGGGACAGAGAAAGAATTTACAATTACTAATTTTCAAAAGGAAATTAAGCAAAGAGAAAGGTGGCAAGTCTCCTCATTTGACACCAGGGAAAATTCATTAAAAAAAAAAAAAAAATATATATATATATATATATATATAATATATATCATATATATTTTTTGTATATTTTTCATATATAAATAATACATATACATTACACATAAATCATTTAGATATAATAGATATATCATATATATATATATATTTATTCTTATTCAGGGCAGCACAATGATATGGTTTCCTTTTATCATGTCTTAAATATATATAGGGGAATGCTTCATCATTTCGTATAGCAGATGGCAAGGGAGGGCACACATCAAAGTGATAGCCAGTAAGAGATCACCTTTCCTTTGACATTTGAGGATTGTTATCTGCTTTTCCAAGATACTATTTCTACCAATGCCAAGCTTGATAAGAGTCTTGAGATGTAGTTCAGTCTAATCATAGATGTCACTAGACAAGACTGTTTATAACAGAAATGTGGCCATTATTTTAGTTAAGATGGTTAAGATAATGCTGCCCTATAAAACTAATACTAGAGTTCTAGTAGATTAAAAATATTTTTTTTTTTCCCCTCTAGTTTGTGCTTTATTTGCCATTGCAATTGGCTTAAGGGCCTCTTTCTGCTCTAGCACTCAGGAACTCAGGGTCATGGAGACCCCACAGTATTGTAGCTGTACTATCTAGAATATGTGGCCTCCTTTGCTTATGGCTCAGAAGAGATAGTCAAAGGGCCACAAGCCTTCTCTGATACTGTCTAGCTTAGAGGTGAAATGAAGGCATCACTTCTAACTGCAGTTCTTTGGCCAGTGCTAGTCACATGGCCTCAGCTGAATCTTGCCTGGGATATGTAATGGTGCAGACTAGATGTGGAAGTGTCTTTTTCTCTCCTCAGGAATACAGCTGCATTCCCAGGGACAAACCTCCATCCCTGGGCAGCCTGTGTACAATGACTTGGGACAGCTTGATGGGAGTGAGGGTAAAAGATTCCAGGCTCTTAATTTAATCTCAAATTTCTCAAAAGCCCTTATTGCTCCAGAACTCCTCATAGGATAGCTGAGGCTATTATGCATCCTCTCTCTACTCACTCACCCCTTCGCCACAGGAATTGATCTGGCCTGCATTTTCCAATAAATTCCTTATAAGCAAATCTTTAATTTAGAGTCTGGTACCCAGGGACCTTGACCTGTAGGCCACCACCTATATCAAAATCATCAGATTGCTTGTTAAAAATGCAAATGACTTGTCTTTATCCCAGGCCTGTTGAGTTAGAATATCTAGAAATGGAGGTTGGAAATCTGCAGTATTAAAAAGCTCCTCATACAATTATTTTTCTCATTAAAGTGACACTAACAATGATGGTTGTAATTACCTTGATTATTCATAAAATTGAATACTTGAAGTGGTGGGGGAAAGTTTTCAGAGAATTAAAAAACCTTATGCAGGCTTTTCTGTCAAAATCATTTATGCTAACGTAGAAAAATGTTTATAAATTAGCTTCATAAGGGATAGTCAAAGTAACCACTTGCAGCAAAAAAGATTTGAGTCAACAAATCATGCAATGTCTGTTGTCAATTACAGGAGGGAGCCAAATTAACATATTTAACATATTTTTGATGCCTCAGATCCCTGCTGCCTAAAACTTCCTACCTTAGCCACTTCTTTTCTTTAAGCTTCTAGAATTGTAAACCTGAATTGCCAGTTGCCATTGCTGAGAAGGCAAATGAGATTTTAAAGCTATTAGGCCACTTTGAGACTGATACTATTGAAATGGACCTGTAACTGAAGTCTTTCTTTCACATTAGAGATAAATTACTACTTCCCTTCTTGTTCAAATCTTGCTGGAAACTCCAGAAGTCCTCAACGTATCAAGCATTGAGCCATGAGACACTGCCTTGCAGGAAGTGAAAGGGAAAATGTGCGCCCCATATACATTTACCAGAATATCCTCATATATTTTAAACCCAGTAGAAATGATAATGTAAGCTCTATGATCAAAAGATATGACTATATATAAAGCCCTATGTCACCCAATCTGTTCACACACCATTGCCGACACTCATAACCCTGCCCAGCTGGGAACACAACAGTCATGTGGGTCCGGGAACCAAGGGCTGATTAAAAATGGTCCTATTGCATAAAACAAGGTCAAAAGACTGTTTGCACTGTACCGTAATGACTACTGTAAAACAACCTGTGCTTATTCAAAATTTTTTATATTTTATTCATCAGTGGTTTTTACATTAATTTTAACTTTCTAAAATATTGCATTTAATTATTGCTTTCTTGATTATTCTATTTTCTGTTAACCCTGAAATTTTGTGCCCAAGGTGAGTACCTCACTTGCCTTACTTTAATCTTAGCCCTACCATGAGGGATCGTTGCTTTTATATACTAGCACTCAATTATACATATGAGTAGCCGCACATTTTGAATGCTTGCCTTATTTAAAAGCCAGAGTGATGCAGTAGAAAGAACATTAAATTAGAAAGGACAAAACATGAGTAATAGTTCCATCTCTGGAGCGTCTTAGTGATGTGAACTTGGAAAACCATAGACTCATTTATCTTTAGCTTTTATCTGGAATGGAAATAAGTACAATGTAACACGTTTGTTAACCCCAAGTGTCCTTGTGAAAATCCAATGACTTAATGCCTGTGAAAACACTCTGAAAAAATAGGATCTTTTTAAATGCATGTAAATAATGACATTGAAACAGTGTTTGTTGCTATTTTTATAGCACAATCTTTGGAAAGTTTTTGATGAATGTATAAGTGGAAGAAATGCATTCCAGTTAGATGACCCAGTTGTTGCTAACTAAAACATTTTTCTTCTCATCTCAGTTATTACTCCCTTCTCCAAATCCATGTATTCCCAATTCTCCTCTTTGATTTGTACCATTGAAAGCTAGAGTTTGGGTGGCAGTACTAGAGCAGTGATTTTCAAGTGAGTTCCCTAACCAGCAGATAAGTATCACCTGGATTTTGTTAGAAATGCAAATTTTCAGACATCCAATAAACTCTGGGGCTTGGGCCAACAATGTGCAGTTTAACAAGCCCTCCAGGTGATTTGGAAGCCTGCTAATGTTGAGAGCCACTAGATCAAATGAAAGGAATGGAAGAGCGGAAGATCAGTCTGCCAAGTGCTTTCTCCAGAACCGGAACTTTTATTTTGTTGGTAGAATTCTAAAATCACTTTTGCCTTTACCATTTTGTCATTAATTTCTAGGCCACATATTTTTTCTTCCTTTTTTTTATTGTGTAATTTAAGAATCTCTATTCTCTCCCCTTCCCCTGCCCCCCGTCCTCCCCACCCCCTATAGAAACAGGTGTTAGGTAAGAATCACCTGGAGTGCTTGAGTGAAGGTAATTATTACTGGCTCCTGCCTAGTATCATTAACTGCTATGGAATCTTTAACAGAAACTTCCATACTGATGACAATGAAGCCATTTCTGGACCACAGTTTGAGTTGTGCAGTGATATGGTTTGGCTTTGTGTTCCCACCCAAATCTCATCTAAATTGTAATCCCATAATCTCCATTTGTTGTGAGAGGGGTCAAATGAGAGGTAATTGAATCATGGGGGTGGTTCCCACCATGCTGTTCTCACGAGAGTGAGTGAGTTCTCATGAGATCCGATGGTTTTATAAGCTCTGGCATTTTCCTTGCTGGTACTCATTCTCTCTCCTGCTGCCCTGTGAGGAGGTGCCTTCTGCCATGATTGTAAGTTTCTTGTGGTCTCTCCAGCCGTGTGGAACTGTGAGTCAATTAGCTTCTTTTCTTTATAAATTACCCAATCTCAGGTATTTCTTCATAACAGTATAAGAACAAACTAATGCATGCAGTTATTAGGGTAACGTTTCAAAAAATACAGACACAGGGAGTACTTAATCAGCTGTAATTAATCAATGCTTAATCAAGCTCTAATTTTTCTTAATGTGCTTGTTCCGTAAGTATTTCAGTTATCAGAGACAAAACTGACAGGTTAAACTGAAGATTGAACATAAGCTACTATCTTTACTTCCTTCTAAAACTACACTTACATGAAAATAAGTGGATAACAGAGATGCACTTTCATAAAACAAAGTGTGATCTTGCGACATAATCAGCAATACGTATTTGATCTTCATCCTGTTTCCTAGCACAGAGCTCCTAACAACCTTGAAGTTTCCTGACAGGAGTGTGAGGAAGGTATTTTGCTATTCCTAATAAGCCACTTTTTTCACCCCTATTTATGCCAATTAGGTGATTCTTGGTGGGCTGGCTACAAAGCTTCAAGATACAGGCTGATTGCCAGAAGAACCAACTATGAGATTAAAGGTTTGGAATTTTCAGCCCTAGTTTTCTGTTTCCCCTCTCCTAGCCTCTCTGGGGCCAGAGGGACTGGAGATTGAATTTGTTAAAAATGCACACTTTGAATGAAGAGACCCCCCCCCACAAACAGGCTTTGTGTAAGCAACATGGCTGTTTTTTCACCTGGGTGCAGGTGGGCTAAGGCCGAAAAGGGCGTTAGCAAAGGGCAGTGAGATAGGAGTTGGTTTTATAGGTTTGGGGTGGGCAGTGGAAAGTTACAGAGTACGATCAGTTACAGTGGTGGGCTAGGGGCAAGGAGTATACATTACCATAAGTTAGTTACAGTGGCGGATGGGATAAGAGTAGTTAAGATGGTAGGGTGGGGTTAGGAGTAGTCACATTATCATAATAACAATTAAGATGGCAGGGTCGGGTGAGGGGCTTGTCGGGGAAGCTCCGCTGGCCAAGTAGGGACAATGGCAAATGCGAGGGGGGGTGGGGGGAGTGGGAGACAATCAGCCAAGGCAAGCGGACTTCAGACCTTCAGGTGTCAGGCTTGCATATGGGGACCTGACAGAGTTAATCACAAATGACCAATGATTTAATAATCAATCTTGCCTACATAATGAAGCCTCTATTAAAAACCCCTAAAGAATGGAGTTCAGAAAGTTTCCAGGTTGGTGCTCAGAGGGTGGTGCACTGCAGTTCATGGGCACAGACCAGATGCTCCTAAACTTGGGAGCCTTCTGGACCTCATTGTATTTACCTCTTCGTCTGTCTGTTCATTTGTATTTTTTATAATAAACCTGTGATAGTACATAGTGTTTTGCTGAGTTCTGTGAGCCATCCTAGCAAATTATCTAAACTAAGCAAGAAGTCATGGAGACCCCTGACCTTGTAGCCAAGTGGGGCAGAAGTGTGGATAACCTGGGGACCCACTACTTGTAATTGGCCTCTGAAGTCAGGGCAGTGTGTAGCCTGAGATTTTAAACATGTGGAGCCCAATGCTTACTCTGGGTAGTCAGAATTTAATTAAATTGTAGGACACCCAGTTGGTATCAGAGAATTGGTTGGTGTGAAGAAAAAAAAGAAAAACTCCATACTTTGGCACCAGAATTGATGTTATAAAAGTACTTCAGAGAAGGCAAATGAAGAAAAGGTGACTGGGTTTTGAAATATCAATTATATCTCTTCCTAACTGCAGTTCAGAACCACCGAAGGAGACTGGCAGGGTGCAGATTGGATTCCTAACAGGAAAAGACACATCGGAGGAGAAGTTTTGGTAGTGCAAATACATGCCCTTGCTAACTTTCTTTTGAGTTGTGCTTAGCACCCAGATTGCTGCGTTTCCAGGGTGCAGGGCAGACCCAGCTTCACTACATTTAACAAGTCACCAAGGGAGCAAACAGGAGGAATTTAACATCAATGTAGTCTGGGAGTGAAGGCTGAACCAGCCATTCTCACCAGATAAGTCCCATCCTGTTCTGGGGAGAGGTGTGAGGTTATCTCTAAGAAGGCTGTTGTAACTTGAATGAAGAGTGTGGATACCCTAAGGGCAGTAAGCCAACCTGAAGGCCTAAAACCAGGGATAAGGAGTCTGCTGAAAACACACATTCCATAGCAAAATGTTTCAGCCTTTAACCAATGGGTTTGGCTATTGATCTAAACAAAAGTTGTTCAGAAAGTGACTTTGTTCCTCATGGGAGAAAATTGGTTCTGGGTCAAAACAGTCTTGCTTTTATCTTTCCTGGGTTAGATCCATCACAAACAATCTTACTCAGATAATGGGTGGATAATTAGATTTTGCTCAGAGAAGGCTCTGAAATGCGTCAGGAGAGTACTTGGAGTACATACAGTGTGCATTAACTCCTAGGCTACTCTATTATCAGGCTGAAATTTTACTCACTGTTCTATTTCCAAATCGTATTTAGCCATACTGCTATTATCATCAAAGTATCAAAGCATTAATAAAAACCCAACAACTTTGGACTGAATGCCGTGGCCAGTGCCTGTACTCCTGGTACGTCGGGAGGCCAAGGCAGAGGATCACTTGAATCCAGCCTGAGTGGCATAGTGGGACTTGGTCTCCACAAAAATAAAAATGTAAAAATAGCTCATTGCGGTGGCATGTGACTATAGTTGCAGTTACTTGGGAGGCTGAGGCAGAAGGATTCCTTGGGCCTGGGAATTGGAGGCTACAGTGAGGTATAATTATCAGTGTACTTCACCCTGGGCAAAAGAGCAAGACCCATCTCAAAACAAAACAACAACAACATTAAAATGCCCCATATTCCAAATTTAAACATAAGTCCATCTGTTATCAAATTCTAAGGGAATGTTTAAATCCACGGACTAAATTCCTATGTATGAACTCTTTGCTTAAAGCAACATGGTGGTGAATTGCTCAGTGAAGGATGAGTATATTGAGCCTTCCATCTTGCACATGCCAATAACTCTGGTGGTGTGCTACTGCAGGATGCAGCACATTCCTTCCCAACTCTCTCCAGTGACATTACCTTGATTAAATCGTCAAAAATTAGATGAGTTACAGGATGGAAATTGTCAAATGCTATAAATTGGGGTTTTATTTTTTATTCCTGAGAGTGAGATTAACAGCACAATTAATTTATAAAACTCTATGTATAAAATTTCTTTTGCTGAAAAGTACATTTTTGTGTGTGGGGAGAGAATTGGCTGCATAAAAATAGTCTATGTATTGCAGAGTACTGTAAACATAGCCTATTTTTAAAAATATTCCTTTTTACAGATATTTCTTGTTGCTACTGGCCACAAGTAAGGTAAAAGACATGCAATTGTTCACTTCCATGATAGGGTAGTGGGGAGAAAATGTATCCTTAAAAGCAATAGCAGTAACCAGAAAAAGTACAGCCTGCAAGCATTTCCACAGGCAGTGATGGAGAATGAAGACGGTGACCATGATCTTAGTCAAGGCTAAGATCTCATTCCAATAAAACTCCATTTTTAGAAATTCCTGGCATTCAACTGTCTCCTCACCTTAAATTGGTCCTTTCTTTTATAACTTAACCTTTTTAATTTCCCACATGCTGACATGCTTTCTTGAAATCATGAGAGACGATAATTGTGAGTTTATTTTTTTTGCTGCTTTATGAGATGTTTTCTGAACAAAACAAGCTCAAATGTGAGCATTGGTGCCTTTACAGAGCACTAACCAGCTAAACTTTATTTACTAACATGACAATTAAGAGATTAAACAATTGAGATCTTCCAGCATCTTGTGAAAAAATATCTAGTGTAATAATCATAGTATACATTCCACAGAATGTTAATTTTGAGAAATATTAAAAGGAAGTGGAGATGCTGAGTTAAATTATTTTAGAGAGTATTTTATATTACAAAGAAGCTACAATGTGTAAAACTTAGGAATATAAGTGTTTTTAATTTGAAGACATGAATTTCACCACTTTTCTTTATATTGTATAAATTAGAATTTTATTCTTCCGGAATCTGGCACAAATGATGTTTCTGATCTCATGATCATCTTCTGTGCTGCAGAATATTATGATGCATTCAATTTATTGAAGAAAAAATACATTTTAAATGCCATGTAGGCAGATGGGATCATCTGTGGATCTGTGTCTTATTCTTACTTAGATTAATGGTTGGCATGCCCTGATGTATAAGAGCATGTGCATGTACGTGTATAGGTCTGAGGCAGAGGATAGGTTTATGACATTAGTGCCTTTATGTTACATATATGATTGAAAATGGATCATGTCTCCGTGAGCTATTTGTTACTACAGTAGCCATGCATCCATACATGGCAGTTCCTATAAAGAAATTACTAATTTTTCTTTTTAGTTCTTTGATCTTTGGGTATTCTGGAATCTGTAGTGGTCTGGAAGATCATAACTGGTGTCATTATATGGCATAGGCAATGTTACCCTATATAGCGCTTACCACACTAGCTCTTGCCAAGAAAACTCCCCTCTGTGTCTTTATTTTTCTAACAAAGCTTTAAGCAGAAGTCCATTTTGAAAACATTATAAATAAATCTGTCCTCCTTAAAGCAAAATGATAGTCGTCAGAATTTGTTACTCGTCATGGAAGTTTCCCATCAATCTTTGGCATCTCCTAGCTCATTAAATCCCTGGGGCTTAAGAGGTGTGATTTGTAATCTACAGATCTAGAGAAATCTCACTTTAAGAATGAGAGAATGGAAACTCAATGAAGCAAAGAAATAGGAAGTTTAAAAGTATTTTTTCTTTGCTAGTTGCTTTTCTCATTGCTATGGATTCTCGTACATGGGGGTAAAGATGGGCTCTGACTCTGTTAATAACCAGAAGGCCTTATCCTCTGCCCTGGACTGAACTTTAGACAGTGTTTTTCCTGACTCTAGCCCTAACCTCCCTTTATCTTAGATAATTTACTTTAGAAAACATATAATTATAAATCCTTTCTCTGTCCCTTTGAAATGTAAATCTTTTTAAAAGCCTTTTGCCAGTGTTGCAACCCAGAACTGGTCAAGAACCTGGGGGTCATCCCTTTGAAATAAAGTCATGTATCACATAATGACACTTTGGTTAATGGCAGATCACATTTATGACAGTGTATGTGATACACTGATTTTCCCATCCCTATACGATTTATAAGGGATGTGAAAAATTTCTATCACCTGGTGACATTGTACCTATCCTCATGTGGTAGCACAATTTATTTCTTGATAAATGTAATGTAGCCTAAGTTTATAGTGTTTATAAAGTCAACAATAGTATAGAATAAAGTCCTGAGCCTTCACATTCACTCACCACTCACGCACTGACTCACCCTGAGCAAATTCCAGTCCTGCAAGCACCATTCAAAGGAAGTGCCCAATACCTGTATACCTTTTTTTTATCCTTTATAGCATATTTTTACCGTACATTTTCTATGTTTAGACATGTTCAAATATACAAATACTTACCACTGTGTTATAATTGTCTGAAATATTCACTGTAGTAACTTGCTGTATGGGTTAGTAGCACAGGAGCAATAGGCTACACCTTACAGCCTAGGTGTCTGGTAGGCTATACCATCAGCATTTGTGTAAGTACACTTCATGATGTTTGCACAGAGAGAAAAATCACGTAATGCACTTCTCAGAATATATCCCCATCGTTAAGCGAAGCATGACTATATAATTATCCAAGAAGACAGAGCCCCTATCTCCCTGTTTTGTTTTTTTAATTCATTTATTTTACTTTAGGTGCATACTATATCTGGCATTTCTCCCCATGTTATCCCTCCCTTCTCTCCCCACCTCCCCCCTCACGTGCCCCTGCCCACTCCCCACCCAGTTTTTGTGAGAAGGTAGAAACCTAACTTCAGAAGTCTCCTTATTCTAAGTTGTAAAACTACCTGTTTTTTTTTTTTTTTAGAATAAAAAGAATGAAAGAGAGAAAGAAAGAGGAAGAGGTTTTAGAAAAAGAGAGAAAAGGAGAAAGAAAGAAACAGCAAAAGAAAGAAAAAAAAGAATGAAAGAGAAAGAGGAAGAGATTTTAGAAAAAGAGAGAAAAGGAGAAAGAAACAGCAAAAGAAAGAAAAAAAGAATGAAAGAGAGAAAGAAAGAGGAAGAGAAAGAGGGAGAGAGAATGGGATTCTTATTTTATTGCCCAGGCTAGAATACAGTCTAAAAATAGGTATTAAAAACCTCTTTTATGCCAATAATTGTGTTTAACAATGGAGA